>VDFB02157070.1:0-42917 GCA_007258455.2 Sequoia sempervirens
CATACATCTCCCTCATCTGCACACTATCCCAACTATCATTCGCCCTCCATCTCCCTTCCTTATCCATGCATCCTATCTTCATCCATCTCACTGTTTTATCTTCCCATCCACTTGTCTTCCATCCTTCATTCCTCCCCGCACATGACATATCTAGAGTGGGGGCATCTATCTTCCTTTGTGCTATAGTCCTTGGAGACATCATTCATCCTATCAAATCACTCCCTTCCATTCCCCTATCCTCATTTCCTTATCATTATATCCCCATCCCCATCTCCATCCTCCTATCCATCCATCAAAACACATCCCTTCCCTCTCCCCATCATTATCTTCCTGTCCATTTATCTCTATCCACATCACATCTCTTAATCCTTGTCATTGGATACTCCCCATACAATCCAACATCATCTATCTTATCACTTCATCATTCATCTATATGGCATGGCATCCGCCCACTTCATCTTTGATGATTTGGATAACTATCCCATCCCTGAGCTTTGTATAGTCACTATCCTCCAATCCAATCCCACAAGTCTATCTTGTCCCATCGTGTCAATCCAATCATTTTATCCCCTTATCTAGGGTTATCTCATCATCTTTCATCCATCACTTATCTTTGAACTTTGTTGAACTATGTTGCCCCTACGCTTTCATGTAGGCAAGGTCGATCATTTGATCCGCCCCCGAGGTTCCATCCATCATCGATCTATATTGTCCACTTTTCTCCTATTCTCCATCCTATCTTGGTCATCCATCGAAATATCCATCATGGTCCATCGTCAGCCTTTTATCGAACTACGAGGGCTCTGTGCTTCCACGTAGGCAAGGCTAATCTTTGATCGGCCCCCGAGTCCCTAGGTCGCTAGGATGTGTTAGTCTCCTATCTTGTGTCAAGTCTCTTGTGTCGTGTCATCAAGCTATGCCCTTATCTAGCTGGTTCTTAACCAACAAGATCCACTTGTATCATCAGATCTAATCAGTTCTGAATATCCTGCGTCATATCAATCTTTTACTTAGTATATATCATCGGTCTGAACAGGATGCATCCTTCCTAACAGACCTCATCAATCCCATCCATCCCCTTGATTGATCCTATGACAAAGGACATTTGAAATTCATTGTGATCTTTTGATGCTTTTGGATTTTTTTTATCTTTGAGCTCCCTATCATCACTTGTCATCGTCGCCTTGATCCATCATATCATGGTGTGCTTTGACTCGTCAACATAAGGGTGTATCTTGATATTTTCTTTGTCTTCTTGGTTGTCCCACGTAGTACCCACCAAGATCCCTGAGGTCTTGTGTTACACTGGGGCATCCTTGTGTGCTTGTGGTTATCCCAATACTTGGCCCGACCAAGGTCACCATGACTTTGGGGTGTTGGGATAGCCTTCTCGTTTGTTATGTTTATTTTATGCATTAGACACTAACCTGCCTTGGTTCTTCATACCTTGGCATCTTGTGTCTTATGCTATAGCAAAAATCAGTGCTCTGACGATGGCAAATTGCATTTAGATTGCATTTCATCCTTCATCACACTCCACTCCCAATCTTCCATCACATTACATCATCTTCTTCAGCTCCCCTTGCATCATCTCATCCATTTCGAGAGTCCACCCATGTTCTCTTGAACCCGCATGTCCTCTCGAGGGGGCATCCTTCATCCCTAACTTTCATCTTTACCCCCATCATCTTCCTTCCTAGTCACTTCTTTGAATGACTGGGGCATCTTTTCCAATCTAACCATCTTCTTCTAGGTTCTATATTTTAATAATCTTTGAAATGATGCTACTTCGTAACACCATCTCAAAGAGGGGCAAAATGTAGACATCTAAATTTGGACACTTAATTTATCCAAATTCATCCCCTTTCGTCTTATTTTAGTTAATTAAGTAATATTAGTATTATTTAATTAATATCTTTGGTCTGCTAAATCCTAAAGACCATTTAATCAATAATACCTTATCTCTTTAATCCTCCTTCCATCAATTGAATTAAATAAATGTTCCATTTAATTCCCATCATCATCCTCCATCATCTTTATCTAATCTTAATCATTCTTTAATGTCATCATTAGGATGTGCATCACCTAATCTTTCATGATTAGGAGGTGTCACATCCTCCAACTTTACTGCAAGTTGGCCTCTAATCTTTCTTAGCCACCTAACCCTCCTCTAATCCTTCATTACTCTTCCCCACCATGTGATCTTTGACTTCACATCAAGTCACATGTGAAATCTAACTCTCTTCTGAAATGCTGTTTAGTTAGTCTAATCAAGTACTTGCACAATCCTAATCAATTGAGTCAGCCTTTATTAAAGGATTTCTCTTTTTGGGCAAGACACTCCACTTCCCCATGTGAATTTTTAATTCACTTTTTAATCCCCTAATGTACTCAAAAAGAATTTTTAATTCCTTCACTTCTTCCCACATGTCCTCTTCATTATTTATTCTTTCCCATCTCCCCATAAGGATATTTTAATTCTCACATGTCCTCTCACCACATGGGGACAAGTACCTCCTTTATGAGGAGATCTTGTCCAATCCCAAGGTACTTTGTACCCCATCCATGTCATGTACTTCTCCTTCCACCTCATGTCCACTTCACCTTTTAGGGCTATATCACATGCCACATGTCAAGATGTGAGGGCTTGTGAGTTCTCAACTCACCTTAGCCCTACATCTTGATATTTGGTGGCTCAATCTTAGCCATCCATTTCCCTTAGGAATTCTCAAAATTCCTATAAATACCCCCTCTTTTCTCTCATTTTGGGGGAGATCATTTTGCTAGCCAAACTCTTGCGGTTTTGTTTCTCAATCTACACTTAGCCATTTTCATGTTTTCATCCATTTGCACTCATCCTCACAACATCATTTAGCTTGCATCTTGTGCCATCCAAGGAGCATACACATCAAAGATCAAAGGGCCAACCAAAGGATCGATTCGAGACAAGGTATAAGGTTCCATTTTGTTGCTTTTTATCTTGTGTTGTTTCCAACTAAGGCTAATCTTGAGGTGTAGGTTGTTTTGGTGTTTATTTGCACTCTTTAGTTTGTTGCTCATTTTCTAACGCTCACATTCGACCTATCACATTTTTGGCACGCCCGGTGGAACCCACAAACACTCACATTTGCTGCTCGTTTTCTAACGCTCACATTTCGTTTTATGTGTTCTGGAAAATCAGAATGGAAACATATCTGATTTATTTAGATCTTAATGTCTAGAACTTTATGTCTGGAACTTAATGTGTAGTAAATACACTATACCCGATACCATACCTACAGATCATGATGAGAAAAGAAAATATGAAATGAATGCAAGAGCTAAACATGCACTATTGTGTGGTCTGACAAAAGATGTATTTGTCAAATTCGTGCATTGTAAATATGCATATGAAATTTGGGAGAAGCTTGAAAATGTGTATCAAGGAAATGAAAAGGTTAAGCAATCCAAAATCCTTATTGTCAAGAATCAATTTTAGGAAATGAGAATGAAGGATGATGAAAAGATTGTTGACTATTTCCTGAGAATAGATGAAGTTGTCAATGCAAGAAGAGGTCTAGGTGAAACAATTTCAAAATCTAATGTTGTTCAAAGAGTGATTAGGACTTTGCATCCTGAATTTGAGTCTAAAGTTTCTAGTCTTGAAGAAAAGAAGTGTTTTGATTCACTTACCTTGGATAATTTACAAGGCATATTAACAGCCTATGAAATGAGGATAGGAAGCTCTGCTTCAACCTCTAAAGAGACTGCTTTTAAAGCATAAAAGAAACAAGATTTAGACAGTGAATCATAATTGTTTGATTCTTTACAAGCTCTTTTAGTAATGAAGTTGACAAAGAAATATAAAAGGAAAAATTCCATTCAAATGTTTTAATTGTGGTAAAGTTGGTCACTTTGCAGCTAAATGTCCTTATCTAGATCAAACCAATGATGATGAGAAAGCAAAAAAACAATTCAAGAAAAAGTCTTGGAATCCTAAAAAGAAGTTTTAAAACAATAATTTCAAAAAGAAAAAAGAGTCTCTTTAGCAAAGAAGAGTCAAATGTTGAGTCAGATGAGTTCTTAAATGATGAAGATGAAACTTTATTATGGTTGAGATTACTGTACAAAAGGATTCAAGTGATCAATTAAGAAATCAAACTAAAAATCAATCTGAATTAGAAGTAAGTCTTGAAGGTGATTTACTTTGTGCTCTACAAGAAATAAAAAAGTTAAAGAAACAAGTTTCTTCACAAGAGCAAAGTCCAAATAAGGTGACCACATCTTTACAAACTGAACTTGATGATTCTAGGAGAGCTATAAACAATCTTAAATCAATTCTTGCTGAAAAAGACAGAGAAATCCAGAGGATTGAAAAGGAAGTAGTCATACTTAAGAAACAAGTAGAAGGTTATGAAAGTACTTTGCATTTAAATGACTTACTTGGAAAGCAGAAATAGCATAAGGAAATGACTGGTGTAGGTTTCAACACTGGTGAATGTTCAAATCAGAACTTCAAGATAGCTAGTAAGAAGCAATCCTTTAAGCATAAAAGAAACAATTTTAAATTCAATGCATTCTTCCATGGTTATTGTTTTTACTGTAATAAATTTGGACATAAAGTGAGCAATTGCATATTCATGGTGCCTAGAACACCAAGGTTTGGTCACAAACAATTCTTTGGTTTTCCAAATACAATCATATGTTTCAAATGTAACACTATTGGTCACACATCCAAACAATGTAAACAAAATAAGCCTATCACATAGAAAGTTTGGAAACCCAAGTTTGTTCCAAGTGTAGAGCAATCTATGCTTGTGCAAACTGCCTTTCTCTCTAAGAAGAAGGCATTTTGGGTGTTGGATAGTGGTTGTTCAAACCGCATGACCGGTGATAAAGATAGATTCTTGAAATTTGAAGATTATGAAGGTGGATTTGTTAAGTTTGGTGACAATTCTGGTATTCAAATAAAAGGTAAAGGTTCTTTACTTCTAAATGATGACACAGCAATCTATGATGTGTATTATGTAGAAGGATTGAAACATAATCTTTTAAGTGTTAGTCAAATTTGTGATAATGGATACCATGTTACATTTGGTCCACAAGGTTGTGAAATAAAAAACAACAAATCTAGTAAAATAGTCGCAACTAGTTTGAGAACTTCTGGAAATATTTACAATCTCCTTGACTCTTCTAATCATGAAAACTATGAAGGCATGTGCCTTATGGGTCAAGTAGAAGAAAACTAGTTATGGCATAAACATTTAGGGCATGCATATAAACTTTGACAATCTGGTTAGAATAAGTAAAAGTCAAAATGTGAGAGGTTTGTTTGTCTTAAGTAAACTGGAAAATATAGTTTGCAAAGAATGTCTCAAAGGCAAGCAAACTAAGGTGAGCTTTAAATTTAAATAACATTCTTCTACTAAGCCATTGCAACTTGTACACACTAATTTATATGGTCCTACTAGGATAGGGTCAATAAATGGTGAAAAGTACTTCATGTTATTTGTAGATGACTATACAAGGATGGTTTGGGTAACCTTTCTCAAACATAAATCAAAGGATTTTGACAGATTTAAAATATTGCATAAAATGTTGAGAAAGAGTCTGATATGAAACTTAAATGATTGAGATTAGACAAAGGAGGTTAATTTACATCTCAAGAATTCATTGAATATTGTGAGCAACATGGTATAAAAAGACAATATGTTGTTGCAAGGACACCTCAACAAAATGGGGTTGTGGAAAGGAAAAACAGAACAGTGAAAGAAATGGCTAGAACAATGTTAGATGAAGCCAAACTACCAGATATGTACTGGAAAGAAGTTCATACAATTGTTTACATTCTAAACTGAGTACAAATAAGATTGAAATCCAGTTTCACTCCATATGAGCTTTGGTATGGTAAATCTTCCTCTATTAATTACTTCAGAATATTTGGTTGTAAATGATTTATTAAAAGAGATGATGAAAACTTAGGAAGCTTTCAATGTAAGTCTAATGAAGGTATCATTTTAGGATATTCTACTCATAGAAAAGCCTATAAATGTTTCAATAAAAGGTTCAATAAGATTGTTGAATCTGTTAATGTCAAGTTTGATGAAAGATTGCTCCTAGATTATGATCATGTGCAGGATGATGAAGAGGAATTTATGGAAGATTTTGATACCACTCTTAAATTTGTTGAAGCAAATGATTCACAACAAGAGGAGGCTTCAAGTTCTAAAGTAATGCCTCCAAAAACACCTTCCAAGATTGTTATGAAAAATTATCCTCAAGATCTAATAATTGGAGATAAAAATGCAGGTGTCTTAACAACAAAAAGAGCAAAATTTGATGAGCAAGCACAAATTGCTGAACATTTTTGTTTGGTAACTGAATTTGAGCCTAAATCTATTTTTGATGCCTTAAATGATGATTGTTGGTTAAAGGAAATGCAGGAAGAAATCAACCAAATTGAAAAAAATAAGACTTGGGAATTAGTCTCACGACCTGATGACAAAAATGTCATAGGTGGCAAGTGGGTTTTCAGAAACAAACTAGATGAATGTGGAAAATTGGTTAGAAACAAGGCACGATTTGTATGCAAAGGATATGCACAACAAGAAGCTATTGATTTTGGTGAAACTTATGCACCTATTGCTCGTATTGAATCTATTAGAATTTTCTTAGCATACTCTTGTTTCAAGAATTTTAAGGTTTACCAAATGGGTGTTAAAACTACATTCTTGAATGGTTATCTTGATGAGGAGGTATATATGGAACAACCAGAAGGATTTGTTGCAAAAGATAAATTTGATCATGTGTACAAATTGAAAAAGGCCTTATATGGTCTTAAACAAGCTCCTAGAGCTTGGTATTCTAGATTGGATGCACACTTAACAACAAATGGATTCAAAAGA
Organism: Sequoia sempervirens; assembly: GCA_007258455.2. Lineage (NCBI taxonomy): Eukaryota > Viridiplantae > Streptophyta > Pinopsida > Cupressales > Cupressaceae > Sequoia > Sequoia sempervirens. The sequence goes on from VDFB02157070.1 coordinate 6,885, forward strand.
GGTGGTGTGGACAACAATCTTTATGTCAAACAGGAAGGTAATGATATTCTAGTTGTTGAGGTATATGTAGATGACATAATCTTTGGCTGCAACAATGATGCCTTATCTAAAAAAAATTCAAAGATTATGGAATTTGAATTTGAAATGACAATGTTAGGTGAACTAACATTCTTTCTTGGCCTCCAAGTTTTACAGCTTGAACAGGGAATATTTTTGTCACAAAAAAAATATGCCAAATAGATGTTGAAAAGGTTTCAAGTGGATAGTTGTCGTCCAGTGAGCACACCAATGGTGACTATTGTAAGTTGTCTAAAACTGACGATTCTCCTAATGTTGATCGATCTAAATATAGGTCAATGATTGGCAGCTTGTTATACTTAACTGCCTCCATACTAGATTTAATGCAAGTTGTTTGTATGGTATCTAGATTTCAATCTACACCAAAACAGTCCCATCCTACTGTTGTAAAAATAATATTCAAATGTATCCAGGGTACTCTTGATTTTAGTCTTTGGTATCCTACGAATAATGACTTTACATTAATGGATTTTACTGATGTTGATTGGGCTAGTTGTCTAGATGACAGAAAAAGCACAAGTGGTGTAGCATTTTATCTTGGTGATTGTCTTGTTGCTTGGCATAGCAAAAATCAAGATTCAATTTCATTGTCAACAGCAGAGGTTGAATATATTGCAGCTACATCTTGTTGTACTCAGCTTCTTTGGATGGATCAAACACTATCAGACATGGGTATTGATGTTGCTAAACCTATTTCTATCTTTTGTGATAACTCAAGTGCTATAAGTTTGTCGAAGAATCCAGTTATGCATTCAAGAACCAAGCACATTGCTATTAAATTTCATTTTCTTTGTGAAAAAGTATTGGCTAATGAGGTTTTTGTGCAATATGTTCCTACTCAAGCACAAGTAGCAAATATTTTTACTAATCCTTTGGCTAAAGAAGTATTTGAAAGACTTTGATCTAGATTGGGAGTTGTCTCTCAATCTATGCTCTCTTAATGTTCTATCATTGGTTCAGGGGGAGCTTCTTAGCTCTCTTAGCAGCAACTTGTTGCTTCCATGGTTTATTTGTTGCTTCATTGCTCTATATGTAGTTGTTTTAGTTACATTTTTTGGCATTTCACTACTTACCCTTTGTCCTTGTGACAAAAAGGGGGAGAAATATGAGTTTACTTGAGTTGCTTTTGGTTCATATGTTGGCATTTCATTTTAGATGGCTCATTTTTTGCCATCAAGGACAAAGGGAGAGTTTGTTGACTTCTCTTTTGTGTTATTTATCATTGATGTGAAAACTGATTGGTTGTCTCTTCTTGGTTTGGCATTGGCATTATGGTACTTGGTGCATCTGGCTATTGTTTTTTTAGTACAAGTGGCATATTCAGTACTTTGTGGATAGTGATTTGCATGGATTATTTTCAAAAAAAAATTGCGGTACTGATTATGTTGGATTCATGTGCAAAGGATATATTTATATATATGGGGTTGATGATTAGGTGAATCATGTTGTTCTGACACTCAGATTGGTTCAACAATATTGATTGATATTTACATTGGCATGTTTATTTTTCAGTCTCTACTTGGTTTTGCTGAGACACATACAAGTGATATCATTTCATTGCTCAGATTGAAGGTAATTTGGTAAGATTCATTTTTCATGAATTCTTGTATTGCAAATTCACTTTATTCAAATTTTACATGCTCGGTTTACATGGTTGTATCATCCTTGATAACATAGACAGTTTATGTCATTGGCATACAAGTCCCACTTTGGCATTCACAGGTGCTAGTAACAGGTTTATGTGAAGTGAATAATACTTGGTGATATGTTTTCAATCCCTCTTCAAAGTAATTCTTTATGATTTGTTCACATACTTTCAAAAGTGAACATTTACATTATGATGGTTTACATGGCATTCCCTTGGTTTCACCCTAGTGTTAAACAATACACAAGGGGCAATCAAATGTAGTTGGATCATTTGTATTTCATATATTAAATATATGTTATATTTAGTGGCATTAAGTTAAATCCATTCATGGCTTTGACTTGGAGTAATCGGGCTCTTCACATGTGATATGGTTTACATTATAATATATTTCAATTTCTAGTCGGGCATACCATATTACATACTATTCATAATGATTGTTTATTTTTCTCGGCCCATGGGAATATTGGAATATCGGAAGGCATTCATGTTTCACGTGGTCAAAGTATTGACAACAATGATAAAGTCTTTGACAACATGTGTTTAAAGGTTATTATCATGTTTGATTAAAAATCCTCTCAGATTTCAAGTTTTATAAAATTTGGAAAAAGCAATCTAAAGTCTTTGATTCAAAAGAAGTTAGGGCAATCATTATGTCATTTTAGTTTTTCTCTAATGAAAAACCCTAGCGCCACCATGAAGAGGTTACATTTTCAGTCACAATGGGTTCTTGTTGGTATTCGGGCTTGGATTTCAAGTATGGCAATTTATGAACAGTGGCAAGTTAGTTGGTGGACTCTCCACGAGCTAGTAGAGAATCTTATGGGTTTTTGTTTGCAGTTTGATCCAGCATAACAAAATATAATATCTATACCTTGCTTTGATCTTTCAAAGGTAAATGGAAAAGTAAAAAAGTTGATATTGTTTCAGTTTCGAATAGTTGGCTTTATTTATGGTTTCAGTTTTAAAAGGGATCTTGAGTTTTCATTAATCATAACTGAATTCGAAACTGTTTTGAACCTGAGTACAAACTCGAGGATTTTGATGTTTTATACAATTTTTGTTTTGAACAAATGCATGACTCAAATCCATGACTTTGTGATGAGAGTTTATAAGACCAAATAGAGTATTGTTGAAAAGAGAATAAGGGGTTATTACAATGATATTTTTGTATTCTGAAAAATTGTAAAAGAGAGAGCTTAAAGTGTTTATATCTCTGATTCTTATTACAAAGATTGCATATATTTCAATGAGGTTATGTTGGTACTATTTCATTCAATACAAATTATAATGGGCATTATTGTTTATCTTTTAAATGTACTCTTGATATTTTGTAATTGCAAAAATAATGCAGTTATAAGGTCTTGACAGATTGCATGATTATTGAGAAACTTTTTTAAGGAGTTGGTGCTCCTATTGAAGTTGGTGCTTCAAAATTTTGGTGGAGTTGGTGATCTTGAACTGTAAGGAGTTGGTGCTCTGAAAATATTGTAATCAACGTTTTTGATCTAAGCTTGTAAGGCATTTTGGAGTGGTTTTTCTACCCCGAGAGGGTTTTCCACTCGTCAAAATTATGTGTTTCTCTTCTATGTGGTTTGTGCCTATCTTACTTAATTCTTATTTTTGTCATTGTGAAAGTAGTTCATGCAATGCTTTGATAATTTAACACAGTTCCAAGTTGTCTTTAAGTTCAAAGTTCAATTGTTCATGTTCAATGTGTGAATGTTATATTCTGCCATAAGTGTGCTTGGTGTCTTTTGTAAAAGAAAGCATCAAAAGGTTGTTCATTCAACATTATGTGAACAATATATATCATGCTTTGATATGAGTTGTTAAGCATTCATGTTATGTTTGGTTAAGTCATTGAAAACAATCATTCAAAATTTAGTATTCACATTACATATATAAAGTCACTCATTTGTTAAAAAAAGAGAGGTTCAAATCTACATTTCAAGTCATCAAAATTTTGTATACATTACTCTGATTCACCCCCCCCCCTCTTAGAGTAATTCCACTTCCAATAGGTGGGACTAAGAGCAGTCTAAGAGAAGAAAGAGAGGCAAATCCAAAATTGTTTCTTGGGACAAGATGGTAGCCAAGATGAAAGGTAAATTTATCCGTTCTGATTATGCTATTCAGATGTTTAGGAAGCTTCAAAGTTTAAGAGAAAAATAATTGGATCTGAAAAAATACACTGAAGAGTTGTATAAGTTAAGTATGAGATCTAACCATAATGAGAATGAGGATAAAAAGATAGCTAGGTACTTGGGTTGATTGAGGTTTAATATCCAGGATGAACTAGCTTTGACAAATCCAAGAAGTGTAGAAGAATGTTACCAGATGGCTCTAAAGGTAGAAGAAAAGGTGAAAAGAAGGCAAGATAAAACAACTAGAGGTAGAGGAAGTGCCTCTAGGGGCAGAGGCACATATTCTTCTTCAAGACAAAAAAGTGAGATCCAAGAAGAGGCAAATAAAAGTGAAGAACAAGCTTCAGAATTCAAAGGTGGATTTAGAGGAAATATGGGCTGATTTGGAGGAGGAAGAAATTCAAACCAATTTCCAAGTAGATGCTACAATTTTCAAGATTTTGGGCATCCAAAATTCAAATGTCCTGAGAGACATAGATCTATATCAAGTGGTGGAGAAAGGAGAAGTGAAAGGAGAGCTCAAATAATGCAAGAAGATGAATGTGAAAGTTCTAATTCTTCAAGTTATGTTGTTGCTCCAGAGGTGAGAGAATAATTGATGATGAAGAGACAACTCTTGAAGAGATCCAAGGAGAAGGAGCTAATTCAAAGAAGAGCACTATTTAGGGTAGCTTGCAGATGTAGAGGTAAGATATGTAAGGTAATAGTAGATTTAGGATGCACTAATAATATGGTGTCTAGTGAAATGGTAGAAAAACTAAAATTGGAAAAAAATCCCTTGTGAAATACCTTATAAGGTATCTTGGGTGAGTGATAATTAGTCCATTTTGGTAAATGAAAAAACTATAGTTGAGTTCCAAATTGGTGGATATAGAGACAAGGTTTTGTTGGATATGTTTCATATGAGTTGTTGCCACTTGTTACTTGGAAGGGCCTGGCAGTTTGATAGGTTTGCAATTTATGATGGTAGACAAACAACTTACACTATTGAGAAAGGTGGGGATACATTCACATTGAATCCATGGGTTGAGAAAGTTAAGGAACCAAGTAAGGTATAAAGAGTAATCATGATGGGCAGGAAAGAGTTTGTAAACATTGAGGAAGACAAGAGCATGGGGTTTGTAGCCACTTTAAGGCTTGAGAGTGTTAGAATAGCAAATAGAAGGAATAAATACAATATGCAGATAGTAGGTAGGAAGGATGTTTCCATGTTCAAGAGAAAAGAAGATGGATTAGTGTCACAATCTGATACAGAGAAGATTAAGGGTGAATTGCTTGTAGAAAGGCAAGAAAAACATGTTGCAATTGTGGTAGGGACAATCATATGTCCATTGACGGAAAAAGGGATAAAAGGGTAGTCATATTCTGACAAAACAAAGGTAGGCAAGATTGATAAGACATAAGTTTTGAAGACATAGGATTTGATAACAATGATTTAGGCAAAAGATGGAGTCAATGAGAGTATTTGGAAAGGGTTTAAGCATGAGGAAAAGGTGGAAAAGAGGGCAGTTGATAAGGAATTGTATGCAGATGTGAAAGTGGGTACAACATCAGTGTGTGATGGTGAAAAGTTTAGAGGACACTCCATAGATCAATGTGTAAGGATGGAGCATTATTCAAGTGGTGACAAGGGCAAGAATGCCAAGCACAATGTGAACCAATGGAAAGGTATACCTGATGGAAGGTCTTTAAGGGATCAGAGGCATGAAGTATGCATAGAAGGACAAGTTGCAATGCAATTTCCAAGAGACTTGGAAAATTTTCAAGGCTGGTTGTATGGTGCAGGGGCACTGGGGGTATTTTTGTGTAGATGTCCAATAAGGTCCTTTGGTAGAGTTTAGAGCATTTTAAGTCATTTTTTCATAAAATAAGGTCATTATAGATCATGGTTAATGTAATTTAGGACTTAGTGGGGGTTCATTTTGTTTAAAATGTCAAGTTTTGCAAAATCACCAAAAGTTGTCATTTTGTGCAAAAATATAAAATTGCAAAAAGTTGCAAAAATGTAGATTTTGGAACGCCAAAGGTCAAATATTTCAAAAGGTGGTTTTTGTAGGTTGAGGCAGTTGGTTTTGGGGGAAAAATCATAAATATGTGGGAAACATCGTTGTAAATCTCTCTTTGATAGTTTTTCAAGTGAAAAATCAATAGGCATACCCTTGTTTTTGTGATTTTTTCTATAATCTTGCTATTTCCAAACTTTGTATGATTCTGTACAGAAGCATCTTGTTCTAAAACTATTTGAATTCATTAAAGGCTTGAATAAAAAATTCTTTGCAATTGGTTTGAGAGACTACTATTAAGTTTGGTGGAAATTTGAAGCAATTTGTTGTAGTTGTCTATATAACCCTGATTTGAGGGTTTGTAAGTCTTCAAAATGCTAAATTAACCCATTTCACCAACTGTACCTCCTGTAACTTAGTGAAATGGGTCCAATATAGTAGGTTTAAGTGTTTGCATGGTTGTGAGAGTATGGGAAGTCATTTAAGAGTTTTGGGTGTGATGCCCTATATGATATTTTGTGTGTTTTGACCTAAAAATGGAGGTTTAAAGTGGGATTTTGATGAAATAGAGTTGGAAAATGTTATATGATGAAATTTTAAGCATGTGAAGTCCTAATTAAAGGTTTTTAAAGTGGTGGCAAGGTTAGAGAAGGTCTGGAAGGCTGATTTTCAATAAAACCCCATGAAAATTGCTAAAAAGGAGGGTTTCAAGGTTAGGTACATTGGAGGCCGGTTCTTTTGATAAAATTTGTGGAATATATGGTTTTGTAACCTGTTGAATGCTACCCAAGTGAGTTTTGAGGTTGGGGAGAAGATTAGAGAGATGTTCCTTAGTAAAATTTACCTAATTTGAGGTTTAGGACAACGTAGGTGCCTTGTTTTGATGAAGTTGTTCCAAACTAACCTAGTGGAGTTTTGAGATATGCTAGAGTTGGGCCTAATGGGTGTCTGAAAAGGTAAAGAGATTGTGGTTTTGTTAGGTATTTTGTGAGATAAGTCCTAAAAACTAGGTTTGCAGACCTACAAGGTGTATTATGTGTTTGTAAGTAAGAACACCCTAGTTAGGGTTTTGTAGATTGAATAGTTGGTGAAACCAGTTGTAATTGTGATTGGAATTTAAAGGCCTCCCTGCTCTGCATCAAGTGGTATCATAGCTTAGGGATTAGATCTTTTGAGAGTGGAAGGTTGTTGATTGAAGAAAGGAAACATGGAAGTTGAAAAGACAAAACTATCAAGATGCCTCCTAAAGGGAAAAATATGGCCAAGGAGATGAGTGATTTGAAGGATAAACATGCTATGCAGATCAGAGAGTTGAAAGAAATATTGGAAGCTCTGGAAACAAGTAAAAAAAGAGATTTGCACCTGAGTGAAGATAGTGATTCTAATGAGGAAGAGGAAGAAGAGTTTGAAGATGTGGATGAAGAACTAGATCCAGAAGATCAAAGAATGGAAAAGTTGTTAAGGGCAGTCAAGAGTGACAAGCACAAGGTAAAGATTGATGTTCCAAAGTTTGGTGGGAACCTGAATGAGGAAGAATTAGTAGATTGGATTGCATCTTTAGATAACTACTTCGAGTGTGAAGACATTCCTCAAGAACAAAGGGTGTTGATTGCTAAGACAAAACTAAAAGGTCATGCACTTTTGTGGTGGGACTATGAGTAGTCTGAGAGAAAAAAGAGAGGAAAATCCAATATTGTTTCTTGGGACAAGATGGTAGCCAAGATGAAAGGTAAATTTCTCCCTTCTGATTATGCTATTCAGATGTTTAGTAAGCTTCAACGTTTAAGGGAAAAAGAAATGGATGTGAAAAAATACACTAAATATTTTTATAAGTTAAGTATGAGATATAACCATAATGAGAATGAGGATGAAAAGATAGCTAGGTACTTGGGTGGATTGAGGTTTAATATCCAGGATGAACTAGCTTTGACAAATCTGAGGAGTGTAGAAGAATGTTACCAAATGGCTCTAAAGGCAAAAGAAAAAGTGAAAAGAAGGAAAGAGAAAATAGCTAGAGGCAGAGGAAGCACCTCTAGGGGCAAAGGTACATATTCTTCTTCAAGACAAACAAGTGAGAGCCAAGAAGAGGCAAATAAAAGAGAAGAACAAGCTACAGAATTCAGAGGTGGATTTATCGGCACTGGGGGCAGATTTGGAGGAGGAAGAAGATCAAACCAATTTGCAAGTAGATGCTACAATTTTCATGAGTTTGGGCATCTAGCATTCAAATGTCCTAAGAGACAGGGATTTATATCAAGTGGTGGAGAAAGGAGAAGTGAAAGGAGAGCTCAAATAGTGCAAGAAGATGACTGTGAAAGTTCCAATTCTTCAAGTTATGTTGTTTCTCCAAAGGTGGGAGAATAATTGATGATGAAGAGACAACTCTTGAACAAATCTAAGGAGAAGGAGCTGATTCAAAGAAGAGAACTATTCAGGACAGCTTGCAAATGCAGAAGCAAGATATGTAAGGTAATAGTAGATTCAAGAAGCATTGATAATATGGTGTCTAGTTAAATGGTAGAAAAATTGAAATTGGAAAAAGTGCCTCGCTGAATACCTTATAAGGTATCTTGGGTGAGTGATAATTAGTCCATTTTGGTAAATGAACAAGCTATAGTTGAGTTCCAAATTGGTGGATATAGAGACAAGGTTTTGTGTGATATTTTTCCTATGAGTTCTTGTCATTTGTTACTTGGAAGGCCCTGGCAGTTTGATAGGTTTGCAATTTATGATGGTATACAAAACACTTACACTATTGAGAAAGGTGGGGATACATTCACATTGACTCCATTGGTTGAGGAAGTTAAGGAACCAAGTTAGGTATCAAGATTAATCATGATGGGCAGGAAAGAGTTTGTAGACATTGAGGAAGAAAAGAGCATGGGGTTTGTTGTCACTTTAAGGCTTGAGAGTGTTAGAATAGCAGATAGAAGGAATAAAGACAATATGTAGACAGTAGATATGAAGGATGCTTCCATGTTGAAGAGAAAAGAAGATGGATTATTGTCACAGTCTGATACAAAGAAGATTAAGGGTGAGTTGCTTGTAGAAAGACAAGAAAAACATGTTGCAATTGTGGTAGGGATAAACATATGTCCATTGACAACAAAAGGGATAAAAGGGAAGTCATGTTCTAACAAAACAGAGGTAGGAAAGGTTGATAAGACAGAAGTTTTGAAGGTAGAGGATCTGATAACAGTGATAAAGGTAGAAGATGGAGTCAATGAGAGTATTTGGCAAGGGTTTAAGCATGAGGCAAAGGTGGAAAAGAGGGAAGTTGATAAGGAATTGTGTGCAAATGTGAAAGTGGGTACAACATCAGTGTGTGATGGTGAAAAGGTTAGAGGACACTCCAAAAATCAATGCGTAAGGATGGAGCATTATTCAAGTGGTGACAAGGGCAAGAATACTAAGCACAATGTGAACCAATGGTAAGGTATACCTGATGGAAGGGATTTAAGGGATCAGAGGCATGAAGTATGCAGAGGAGGACAAGTTCTAATGCAATTTCCAATAGACTTGGAAAATTTTCAAGGCCGGCTATATGGTGCAGGGGCACCAAGGCTTATTTTGTTTAGATGTTGTCCAATAAGGTCCTTTGGTAGAGTTTAGAGGATTTTAAGTCATTTTTTCATTAAATAAGGTCATTAGAGACCATGGTTAATGTAATTTAGGACTTAGTGGGGTTCATTTTGTTTAAAATTTCAAGTTTTGCAAAATCACCAAAAGTTGTCATTTTGTGCAAAAATGTAAAATTGCAAAAAGTTGCAATAAGGCAGATTTTGGAATGCCAACAATCAAATATTTCAAAAGGTAGTTTTTTTAGGTCGAGGAAGTTGGTTTTGGGGGGGAAAATCATAAATATGTAGGAAACATCATTGTAAATCTCCCTTTGATAGTTCTTGAAGTGAAAAATCAATAGACACCCCTATTTTTGTGATTTTCTCTGTAATCTTGCTATTTCCAGACTTTGTACGACTTTGTACAGAAGCATCTTGATATAAAACTATTTGAATTCATTAAAGGATTGAATAAACACTTCTTTTCAATTGGTTTGAGAGACTACTATTGAGTTTGGTGGAAATTTGAAGCAATTTGTTGTGGCTATCTGTATAACCCTGATTTGAGAGTTTGTAAGTCTTCAAAATGCTAAATTGACCCATTTCATCGACTATACCTCCTGTAACTTGGTGAAATGGGTCCAATATAGTAGTTTTAGGTGTGTGCATGGTTGTGAGAGCAGGGGAGGTCATTTAAGAGTTTTGGGTGTGATGTCGTAAATGATATTTTGTGTTTTAACTTAAAAATGGAGGTTTAAAGTGGCATTTTGATGAAATAGAGTTGGAAAATGTTATATGATGAAATTTTAAGCATGTGCAGACCTAATTAAAGGTGTTTGAAGTGGTGGCAGGGTTAGAGAAGGTCCGGAAGGCTGATTTTCAATAAAACCCTCTGAAAATTACTAAAAATGAGGGTTTCAAGGTTAGGTGCATTGGAGGTTGGTTCTTTTGATAAAATTTGTGGAATATATGGTTTTGTAACCTTTTGAATGCTTCCCAAGTGATTTTTGAGGTTGGGGAGAAGATTAGAGACAAGTTCCTTTGTAAAAGCACGGCCTAATTTGAGGTCTAGGACAACGTAGGTGCCTTGTTTTGATGAAGTTGATCCAAACTAACCTAATGGAGTTTTGAGATATCTCAAAGTTGGGCCTAATGGGTGTTTGAAAAGGTGAATAGATTGTGGTTTTGTTAAGTATTTTGTGAGATAAGTACTTAAAACTAGGTCTACATACCTACAAGGTGTATTATGTGTTTGTAAGTAAGAACACTGTAGTTAGGGTTTTGTAGATTGGATAGTTGGTGAAACTGGTTGTAATTGGGATTGGAATTTGAAGGCCTCCCGGCTCTACATCAAAATGGATGGTTGTTTGACACATTAGAAATAGTGCTAAAAAGTTCTTAAAATCCTTAGGCACTTTTCTCAAGTATTCTATTTCTTAAGCACTTTTCATGTCATCTTACAAAAAAATTCCAACATTCCTCGTAAAATTAGATTGAGAAGCAATTAGGAACCAATGCTCCATCTAGATGAATTATATATTGTTTACTCGTTTAAATTGGTTTAATAGTATCCAATTTTATAATAAATTCTTAGATTATCTTTATTTAATTTCATGTATTAGAACTAGCATATTTTGAATACCTCTATGTGAAATAGACTATAATAAGTGAGAAAAATAATTTTTACATGTATTTTGGTGTGGATCTCTCAATAAGAAATCCAAAAATTTCAAGTGTCTAATTAACCTATTTATTTAGAAATTATTATTTCATATTAGGGTTTCTCTATGTTTTGAGATGAGGAAGCCTACAAAGTAAAAATGAAGATTTGGGGACATTTTTTTTAATTATGACAAGCAATTGAAAGATTGTAGGGATGACTATTAACATTACATTCACAAATTAAAAATGAATATTTTTTTATTAAATACATTATGACTAATTTACAATGACAAACCAAATTGAAAGAATACCAAATTTAGTATATCCATTCCTTTCCCTTGTCTATCTTCTTCGTTTGTTGCAGGTGGTACTCCATACGATCCATTTCTTCTAATGGAAGAAGCATGTTCCATAATATAAGGGTCATTGGATTACATTCATTCCTTTGGCTGCTACCTGCATAAAATATAAAATTTTCTTGGTCATCCTAAATGTTAATGTACATATAGCTCAGATTAAGAAAACATACTCGATAAGCAATATGGTCCCACAGATACAATACTAATATTTAATATACTTTTAAAAACTTTTTGTGCTGATTTGCAAAGGGGTCATCTTTGAGGCCTCTGTAAAATAAGTGTGGAAATTGTACAAAGCCACATTCTCTTTCGGATGGGAAATAAAGGAAGAAACACATAGTCTCTTGTATGGCTTTTGTATTGCTTACATGCATATCATAGCCCAAATTAAGAATATAAGGAGCATTTTTCATTACTCTAGATACCCTTGCCTAAAAATCCAGTAAATAATGTTTCTAGAACTTGGTATGACCAATATAATGTTTTGAATCCAAAAAAAATAAAAAGTTGGTTGAATTATCATTACAAGCAAGAAGTTTATTCGCTAATTTTCAAGTTCAGGACCATTCTCTAAATATGAATATTTTTTTAAGAAACTTAACTTCAAAAAGCATTATGAAATTGAATTACCATAACATTTATGGTGCCAACTTTGTAATGATGATCAACACTGGGACATTTTTCTCTTCCAACATAGATAAGGTGGGGTAGAACATCACCTTCATTTCCTTCATCCCTTTTGTTTTCATGAATAACCTAGATACATATAAATAACAAAATAATTATTCACGAACGTTTCATGCACAATCTAATAGTTCCAATAGGGATGATGTAGATGATTATCACCTACACCACACTTGAGTGGTTTCTTATGTCTGAGTTTCTATGCACAAAACCTTGGATACTATTCTAATATATTGAATCTAATGGAAGTAGTCATGTCTTCAATGCTTTAGTAATCTTCCCTCCAGACTTTCATATTCACCCTACAAGACACTTCGCAATCTTAAATTCTAAAGATATTATTTTTAATGCATTACAAGGGCAAAGTTTTGTTAAACTCAGTTGAATTCAAGAAAAAAGTTAAATAAATTTTTCACACTCTACTACCTTCATATCCTGCCATTCTCTGAGAAAATCTGGATCAGAAAGCTTGTTTTATTTGGAGAAATACATAAATGGTACCCTTGTCTCTATATTGAACTTTATGCAGAAGGGCACCCATCTTTTAGCGAAGCTTACTATTTCTACCAGAAAGTAAAAAGTGATGGGAGAGGCACCATCATCTAAGACATAACATGCAAATATTTATTTAGGGTAATCAACTACAAGCACTTAAAGAACAACATTGGCAGTCATTATAGCAAGCTCCTTGCAAGGGTTTGTTGTAGTGATAATGATGTCGACAGAAGGAAGCTTGGAAGCAGATTCTCTACCATATCTACAACACAAAAAATCCTATTAGGAATGTACAGGATGTCAAGTTAAAACACTCCTTTGGCAATACTAAATCTACTAGGCCTCACTTTACATAGTACTATGATTTTGACCTCTTTGTAAGTCTCTCTATAGGCTTTATAATAGTTGGAAAATTTTGACTTTGCAAAAATTTGGTAGGCCCAAAAAACTTAACATGGCAAAAAACTTGTCAACTTAAAAAATTACTTAAATAATTTTAGAAACACATTTTTTTTGTGAAATTCATTGACAAGATGTATCCAATGATTTCATGAATGAGTATAAAAAGTGTTTTCTATTAAATTTGATTGATTTGAATGTAAATTGAGTACAAAATCGCATCCTTGTGTGGAATCTTGCCTGATAGCTTGATATAATAGATAGTTGACAAAATGAAAATAGTTTTCTGAAAAACTAAAAATAAATACAACATTTTACATCTTCTTTTCCTTAATCTAGTAAAAACTAGGGGAGAGATAGAGGTCCTTGTCCTTGAAGTTTTTTGTGGCTCCTTGGTTGGCATGAAAGACAATGGCTTGATTTTCATCTTGGTGGCAGATGGAAACAACTCCTCCTTAGCCTCATCAATATCATTCAACCCTACATCTCCAACTACACCCAGTCCCACATCCTCCAATGCCTCTCAAAATTGAAAATCTCATCCAAACAATGGAGACTGCTCATCACATCCTATCTAGTCACTATAAGGATCTATCTCATCTGAATCAATAGGATCATCTAATTTATCCTCTACCTTTTTTGTGCACAATCAAAGGTTGTGTTGCACAAAGATAAGGTCTTTGAGGCATTTTTGGGATAATGTGTTTCTCTTCTTCATATGGATGGCCTTGAACAAGATTTAATTGTGCTCACAATTGGATGCACTATAAGGTTGGTGTAGAATGCAGAGGGAAAGTCTTTGGAGATTTGGAGCATTTGCACCCCATTTTTTCTGCCAAGACTACAAAATAAAATATTCAAGAGTTAGAAAGAAAATTCAAAAATACTTTATCAAATTATCAATAGTTAATTTAAAATTTGTAACTTGTAAAATGCCAAGTAAAGACTCCAAATTTTATACCTAGTGACTGAGTGGTTCTTCCTTGGATAGATAGCTTTGAAGAAAAGAGTCAACCCCTTCCAACCTTGTAACTTTCCAATTCTTTGATAATGAGGTCTCTCACCTCAACTTGAGGTGTTATCCTCTAAAGTCATGTGGTGAGGCCTTCCATAACCTCTCCATTAGGATCTGAGAAGGTGTCTAAATAAAAAGAATGAGGGTTGAGGAAGTACCTTGCTTCATGGATTAGTTGGTGGATTTGATTGCTCCACCTCCTATCAATGATCTCCCATATGGGATCAAATTTGAAATTGTCCCCCTTGTAATATTTTTTTATCAACTCCTTTGCACTATCCATAGCCTCATAAATATACCCCATCGGGTTTTGATCTTCATCTACCAAACAAAGAAATCTAATCAAGGGTTTTGACACCTAAAATTTATAAGTACAAAAAGATTAAAGATACAAATTTATAATGAAAGACTTAAGTTAAACAATAAAATATTCAATTTTGAATTTAAATTCAAAGTTTAGAGGTTACACTCACAATCTCTATAGCTCTTTGTACAAAAGGTTGTCAAAAACTATGCTTGCAACCCTCTCTCCTTCAAGCTTCTTCGAATAAGATGAGTCTAGCCATGCTTAACTCACAAGCATTTATTTTGAAGTAGTCAAAGAATCAATAATGCTTTGAAATGTTAGGAAAATCATTGCAAACTTTGTGACATCCAATCTTACCAACTCTTTCCTTTGCGTGTGATCTCTCATCAAATGAAGAAACCAAGGGTGATTGTAGATAAATTTTGTGATGCTCCTTACATCATCTACAAGCAATGTCACCCAATCAAGTTTTTTCTATCCTCTAAAATAATGTCAAGATAATATGCTACACAAGGTGTCCAAAAAGAGTGTCTTATGTTTGTCTTGGAGCAATCTCCCAGCCACCACATATGCTACTACATTATTAGTTATGATTTGCACCACATTTTCTATGCTTACCTCCATGAAAATTTCCTCCAATATTAGACACAATGTTTCAACAAGTTTTACTTTGTTTGAGACACCCATGGATTTCAAAAAAATAACCTCACCATTTGAAGCTATCGAAAAATTGATAATGGTGTAGTTTTTCCCATCTATCCAACCATTTGAAAGAATGGTGGAACAATATTTTTTCCTTTCCTTCTTTTTTTCTTCTACTATTAGGCTTTCCCTTTTAGTTACATTGGTGATAAAATACATGTACAAAATTTTAAGTTTTAAACAAAAAAATGACATAAATTCAACAAAAATTAATGAACATAAATTTATTCTAAAATTCAACATAAATTATTGTAAGTATAAATTAGTATAGAAAATTAAAATTTACTAACCTCCCACTCAAGTCTCTGCAAGAAGATGCCTTGTAGCCTTTTCCCACAACTGTTAATGCAATTAGCAAATTCTCCCAATAAGGACTACTCGCCACATTGGAAGGAATGTTATTGAAATACCAAAAAATCTGCACATGCCATATCTACATGTTAATGCACATTTTTGTTCCACCTTGTAGCTTCTAATGACTATTGTGCTCTAGGTGTGCTTTTGGGCACAAAAAAATGTGGCATGTGTGAAGATGTAGGCACTGCCATTGGGACTCTAGTAAAAGTAGATGAAATGGTGGTGGTGGATGTGCTTCAGATGCGAGGACCACAAAGAGACCCCACTATGCCTTGGCATGTATCCTCAATTGATTCTAGTTGGACTTGAGCACCATAGACACTAGCTATGGATGTTGTTATGGCTGCCATTGTCCTCTCCTTTTGCAATTTTTTCTCTTATGTAGCTACAAGCAATGAATTCATCTCTCTTTTATCTCTTCAGGATGTTTACACAAGGCTTGGAATCACAATGAATAATGCTCGTAAGATGGTATTTGAGGTGATATATACTTTCATGATATAAATTTGTGTATTTAATGCAATTAATTGGCCCAAGTATCAATCCTTGATATGCATATTTCTAAGTAGGGTCTCTAGGTCTAGCAGGATGAGTGTTTGTAAGGGATTGTGACACCAATGGGTGGAGCCTAAGGCTGAACCTGATCCAAAAGCTTCTCTATTTACCATTATATAATGTATTGAATGACAACCTACACATACAAAGTGAAAACACAAAATATTATTTTTTAATACAAAAATAAACCTAAATTTTACATAAATCACTAAAAATTAGTGTTAAATTAGTTTAAATTAATTTAATTCAGTACAAATTTAATATAATGTAACATTCTAAATGTTTTTTTCTAAAAAAGTGTTAAATTTTATTTTTTTTAAATCTATACAAAAAAAAGAGGTGCGGTCCTCTAGAGGAACTACAGGGAGCAGCGGTGGCAGTTATGGGTGGCCCTTTGATGACACTCCTGCTACTGGCTCTAGTTGGTTAGATTCTGGCAAATGCTTTCCATGTATGGCGCTTGCAATCTCACCCTAGCGCGAGGATAAAGATAAAGATATAGAGAAAGAAAAAGATGTTGATGATGGATGGGGTCCTCCTCCTGACGTCAGTCCATACCCCGTTGATGTATGGGAGAAGCACATGGATAACAGAGACCCTCCTGACTTTGGGGCACTGCTCGAGCCGCTTGATGGCAATTTTATTTTATATTTGTAATGTTTATGGACTTCTAGGCTAGGCCCAAGTAACTCTAGTTTTTTATTTTTTGGGCTCTGTCCAAGTGACTCTCAGGGTGTGCCTTTTTACCACCCACCTTTTTTTTGTGAATATGTAACTTTATCTTTATTTAATAATATAGATAGCTACCTATTCATCAAAAAACAAAATAGCCAAAAAAAAAAAACAATAAAGAATGGTGGTGAATCCAATTTTTTTAATTTAAATGCAAAAATACAAGCTTGTTTTCGCAAATGATAAATTAAGTTAGAATTTACAACAAAAATAAATAAAATTTTAAAAAAACCAAAACAAAAAATAAAAAATTGACTTGTGTTTCAAAGCCTTCCACATTAATAAAAAAATCCATTTGAATCTTCTCTCCTCAATGCAAACATGCTAGAAATCAATTGGCAAGGGGGTTGGATTTTTATTTTTATTTGCAGAGGAAAAAAAAGAAATTCGTTTGAGTTTTTTTGGGTTTGTTTTTGACCCGGCCTACTTTTTACCCTCCACAGCCGAGTTTTTGCCACAGACTCACTGTTTTTCTGGCGAGTACTCGCTCTAGCGACAAGTGAAAACTCACCCAACGAAAAACTCGCTGAATAATCGGTGACTCGCCGAATTTTTGATGAGTTTGTCAACTATGGGCTTTATATTCATTGCACTGCCATTTCAAATTCTGGTGAAGAATCCAATGGAATGAAAAACAGAGCTCAAAGCAAAGCTATCATCCAAAGTCCATTGACTTCAGCACTAGAATGCACTAATCTATAGCCTAGAAAAACCAACAGAAGCACCAAGTGAATGCATAAGTTCTATAGAATTTTGACTTATGTATGATTTTTTCATATAAACTAAAACAGTTGCTGAAATCCATCTCCTTCCATTGGAAATAAGCCATTCAGATCAATGATAGGTTGGTCAAAGAAGGACCAATAGATCAGTTGATACAGCACTCCAGCATCAAATAGAAGATCTTAGATATAAATCAAATTAGTAAAAATTGTGTTAATTCTAGTCTCTATATGAGTATAGTATATTCATATATGTCCAACCGGAAATAGATTGTACGAAGGCAATAAGAGTTGTGGTCATGTCGTATGGGATTTTTTTTTGAATTAGAGGCTTATTTTTCTGTGGTCTATATGATGCTTCTAGAAGCCAGTTGGTTGTGCAGATTATCAATTCTACTTAAAAATTTTCTGGAACTATATGACAAAAGTAATAAATAAAGCTATGGCATTTCTGTGGAGGAAATTGGTTGGCAGAGCGGTCACTGGGCTCGAAAGTGAAATTATTTGTGCTGCTGTCCTTATATCAGGTCACTGTTAATAAATCCAATGCTATAAAACTTCTCGCAAAAACTAGGGCGAATTAGTTTTGTGAAGTATAAGAAAATACAAGAACTCCATTTTCATGCCTCCTAACTTGTTAGGAATAAAATGGCTAAATGATTTCCAAGTCAAAATCCTTCTATAAAACAAAGAAAACTGGTTTAATTCTTGAGGTATCCACCATCAATCAGCATCCAATTTTACACAATTATAAAAAAAAAACACATAAATTAAAGATTCTTTAATTAACACCAAATTTGTTTCAGCAAAAATTCTTGTTATATCCACCATCAATCAACATCCAACTTTCACACAATTATAGTCTCTTTCTATCATAATTTTAATTGACAGTTTGGATTTTTTTAAATTGAAAACATCACCCTGTTTTTACTGAATAATAAACAGAATGGAGAAAAGGCAGTTTACTATAAATAGGTTGTCAGATTACATAGAAATACTCTTACAACACTAACTTTGTCAGGCTGACGATACCTGAAACTCGCTTGTTTTGCAATTTATAATTTTGTGGAGTTGTCTTACAACAGTCGACCGGAACTCGTATATCAAGCCAAAAAAAAATCTCAACGTCTATCGGTATATAAATTCTTGTTCGCATTTGATAACTTTAGGAGTGGAGGATTCGCGTTCGAGTTCTTGGCGATTGAAGAAGATGCAAGTTCTTAGTTCTGTTAGGATTTCTTGTATGCCTCTTTGTTAATGTCATTTTGTTTTAGAAAAGGAGTTATACACTTTTGTTTGCATTTATTATGGTATTCCTCCTTTCCTCCTTTTTTTAATTTTTTTTTTTGAAGTCTGTAGGCCTTTTTCATCCATTTAAGTGGTCTCAATCTTTCTTCTCTCCACAACTGCTGCTATCGGAGTTGAAGATTTGATGTCAATGAACAATGGCACCCCATCCAAGTATCCTTATAAGTTTGTTCCAAAAATATTTTAGAAGATAGGGGAGAGGGGCCCATAATGGAGCAGGGTCTAATAGTGGGGATAGAAGTAGTCCTCAATGGGCCCCATAGTGGAGCACTTTAATATCCAATTGCAAAACACTTTTTATCCATAAAGTACGCAAAGTGACAAATCATGTGATGCCACATCAGCGCTCCAATAAAACATGACTTAGTGCACCACTATTGGTCTCACTTTTTTTTTGGGCCTTTTTGGATACCTCAACAAAAAGCATGTTGGTGTGGCATCATATTTGATGATGTGGCCCTAAAACGAAATATAGAAGCACATGAGTTGCCAAATAAACTGTTGTACAAATTTGGGAGTAATTTGAAATTTCCACGTAGGGTTTTGAGAAACGCAAAATTAGGGTGCACCACTATGGGCCCCTCTCCCCTATTCTTATGTTGCATTACCTAATATTGTGTTGCCTATTCCAGAGTTTGATAACATTTATTGTTGGCTAGAATCTTATACTTTGGTAGGATATTTTGTTGGTACGGTCATCCTTGAAAGTATTTTAAGAAATAGGCTAGCAAGGCTTGGACCTCACATGGGATTTACTTTTTCCTTTTCTATTTTGTTAAAGCTAGCCATGCTAAGATAGTGCTTCATTGTGGCCCTTGGTTTGTTCATTCTCCACTTCTTGTTTTCAAACCATGGAAACTAGATTTTGTTATCTCAAACGATAAGTTATTAAAAGTCCTCATTTGAGTTGATTTCACTAGGTTACCCCTACCTTGTTGGAATTTTTGAGCCCCTCCTATTTAGGTTTCATTGTCTATGTTGAACTTGAGAGGTTATATTTTAGCCACCCTAGAGGCAACTCTGCATTGAGGTGGATCTATCCAAGAACTTACGGAAATTGTTGATATCCAAGTTGGTCAAACTAGATATTTGCAATGTGTACATTATATCAACCTTTTGAACACTTGCTATCATTTTAAATCATCATAGTAGAAGATTATGGACTTTCCCTATCTTCTTCATGCCCAAAGGCTATTGCTCAACCCTCTTTTGGGGCACTTCCTTCTATGAGAAAAAAGAAAGGTTGGTCTACTATTGTTAGGTGCAATCGTAAGAATTATAGTCAAAATAAGCCTACCGCTATGCCTTCTAGCTCAAGGAATCAAGGAACACAACATTTTTTAAACCCTACAAACTCAAGTATAGTTATACCCTCCTCTAGGGAAGAATCTAGTGAGGCGAAAGTGGCTCATTACCCACTCATGACTAAATCAAATTTCATTAATACCTATCCTACTTCACCTCCACTTATCATGTAGAGGAGGTCACATAGTCTACTAGGACAATTAGAGAATGGAAAAATACCAAGCATTAGTATGTTCTACATCAAGGTGGATTTGTCTAAGGACCTCAAGGAAACTAATATCTAAGCCAGTCAAACTAGATATTTGCAATGTGTACATTATATCAACCTTTTGAACACATGCTATCTATTTCAATTAGATGTCATAACACAAGATTATGGGTTGCCCCTATCATCTTCATGCCGAAAGGCCTATGTAGGCCTCTTTTGAGACACCATTGTTGGAAGGTTGGTGCCTTCGTCCCCTTGCTTGTTCAACACCTCCCTTTGGATTTGTGCTATATGGCTTAACCGCCTCTCGTGGATCTTGTATAAATCTAGCATTGGCATCAGGTGTTAATAGGTTGATCTTTTGGCACAACAACAAAGCTATCACAATAAATGGTATCATAGCAAGGCCAATGGTATCATAGCAAGGCCACAAGTTTGAATCCCAGATCGCGCTGGTGAGGATTGTTGGAAGGTTGGTGCCTTTGTCTCATTGGTTTTCCAACGCCACCCTCTAGATTTGTGACATGGCTTAACCACCTCTCATGGATCTTGTATAAACCTAGCATTTGTATCGAGCATTAATAGGTTGATCTTTTGACATAATGGCAAAGCCATTGCAATAACCACCTTCTATGAAAAATACAAAGGTTGGTCTAAAAATTTTAGGTGCAACATGGTAAGAATTATAGTCAAAATAAGCCTACCCCTATGCCTTCTAGCTCAAGGAAAAAAGCAACGCAACATGTTTTAAAACGTACAAACTCAAGTATGCTTATACACTCCTCCTCTAGGGGAGAATCTAGTGAGGTGAAAGTGGCACATTCCCAGCTCGTGACTCAATCAATTGTCTTTAATACTCATCCTACTTCACATCCTCTAATTAGGTAGAGGAGGTCTCATAGCCTACTACGACGATTAGAGAATGGAAAACTACCAACCAAGCATTAGTAAGCTCTACATCGAGGTGGATATATCTAAGAACTTCAAGGAAACTGATATTTGAGCTAGATTCAAACTAGATATTTGCAATGTGTATATTGTATCAACCTTCTGAACACTTGCTACCAGTTTCAATCATCATAGCATAAGATTATGGAATGTCCCTATCTTCTTCATGCCCAAAGACCACTACTCAACCCTCTTTTGGGGCATCACCTTCTATGAAAAAAGGGGAAGTTTGGTATACTATTTCTAGCTATAACAATAATAATTTTGGTCAAAATAATCTACTCATGTATGACTTTTAGGTTAAGGAATCAAGCAACACAACATGTTCTAAAAATTACAAACTTGGGAAGGTTTATACCCTCTTCCTTTGGGGGAAAATTTGTTGAGGCAAAATTGGGTCATTTACCACTTGTGACTCAATCAAATTTCATTAATACCATTCTACTTCACCTCCTCGTACATCGAGTAGAGAAGGTCTCACGGTTTCTTCGAACTGTTAGAGAATGAAAAACTACCAACCAAGCATTAGTAGGTTTCTATTCACTTCCAAGTTGGAAGCTTCAAAAACCAAGAAGTGAAAATAAAAAATAGTTATTCTACTATGGTTGAGCTAGATGTTGTGGAGATTCTTCTTGACACCCACTTATGAATTATATTTCTTGGAATATTAGGGAGCTAATTAACCCCCACAATAATACTTTGTTTGTGATATTTTTCTATAATTCACAAGTTTAGATATTCTCTATTTGTAAGAGGTTAAAATTTATGATTTTCTACTTTCTACTATTTTTCATGTGATTTGACCCTCTAGCCATGTATTATGACTAGTCAACATGGAGCAAGATGTGGTAATGTTGTCACACCTTTTCCCCTATATGGTAGTGGCAATTGGTTGATCAAGGACGTGACCCCAACAATTAAGATCTATGGGTCCTCTTTAACATTAATAATCATTCCTTAGGGATTTTAATGTATGTCTCAAATGATTCTATTATGATATATTTCGTTTGGAGATGGATACAAAAATTAATTTATACCACCACTTCGGCTTTATGTGGATATTTTAATATGATAGAGATGACCTGTGACCAATGCATGGGGCCTTGTTCATGCACTAGATAGATAGAAACAAGGAGGCTCGGTTCTACATTCATAGTAAATTGGGGCCTTTTGATCTCAATATTGACCATTGCTAAGATAATCTAATGGTGTACTCTTGGAAAAAAAAAATGAGTTAGGCCTGATAGAATTTTAAAAAGACTTAACTATTCCATGTTAATAACTTAATCTTTCTTTCACTTTGCTAGATATTATCCTTTGCTAGTGGAACCCTTGGCTAATGATGTCCTTTTGGACCACTTTGTAATAAGGTTTTGTATTTAATGGAAATTTTGCATTCCCAAGGCCATAAAGATGCATTTTTTCTCAACACATAAGTTCTCAACCAGAAGGCCACCTCAACCCACATCAACCATATCTAAAATTTGGAGCCTCATCCCATGCATGACACTAGTTAAATTTCCTAGTGGAATGTTAGGTCATCACCTATACCACTCACTTCCTCCACATTTATGGACAAAAGTTAGCCTACTTCTATCATTTATCATATAAGGTTACCACCTTGGACCTCTACCACATTGCCACTACTTTGGAGGCAAAACTATTTGATTCTAACACATAGCTTCATATGACTCAACTTGACTGCCAAAAGCATGTTGCAAATTCTTATTCATCTTGAGGGGCACAAATAAAGGCCAAGATCCATTAGCCTAAAATTGGTAATTAAGTCTTGAATGATTTTTTTAATCCATGCATACTTAACATTCCTTACCATCCATCAAGTAATGTGAAGAACTACACATTTTGCAAGAGCTAACCAATATCCTTCAAACCTTTATCTGACACTATAAATAGGTCTTTGTGGTTCAAATTATATGTCAAAGTGAATGGTTTCTTACAATATTGCCTTAATGTTGTCCCTTGCTAGGTCACTAATTACCAACATATTTTGTGTGATCAACTTCTCAACTTAGTGGATTTGAAATAAGTTGTTCTTATAATGACCAACAATAAAGCTCCCAAGATAGATGGGTTCCCTTGTGAATTTTACAAGTCCCTTTTGGAACATTGTTGGAATGACCTCCACAAATTCTATATTGAATATTTTTATTTTGAATCTCTAAGGAAACTAATTAATAAATGAAATTTCAAATTCATATCTAAATTTGGTGATCTTGAGGAGATTTATAATTGGAGATTGATCATTTTTTTGAATGTTTCCTATAAAATCATTGCCAAATATTTGGCTCTCAAGATTTTCCCTTTCCTCCCTCAACTTGTTCATCCTACAAAAAATGGGCTTCATTAGGTTTATATTCATCCTAGATAATATTATTATTGCTTGGGAGAGCATAGAGTATGCTCATTGCTTTTAGTAGCCTACCATCTTCCTCAAGGATAGACTTGGCCAAGGCCTACGATCACATTAAATGGTTGTTCATCTTTGACATTCTTCAAGAACTTGTCTTTGGGATTGTTTCATTCAATCTATGGATATGTTATTAATATATGATTTTATGGGTGTATATATATGAATGTATATAATTTATTGTAATTTGGTTTATACTTAGTAAATATCTAAGTTCCCACTTTGTATTATATCACAGCGAGGTTTACTATATTTAAAAAATAAATTAAACATTAGACTTTTGCCAAGGTTTTATAGATCAACATTTGGTTTTGGACTATTGAGACCTTGGTTGTTGTTACATAAGGAGGGAGATCATACCAAAGAAATAAATTAGTGTTAAAAATTTGAGAAGTGAAAACTTTGGTCTTTTTTTAAACTTATACATGGTGAAAGTATTTACAATGAAGAGGTATGGTGATTGCATAGAGAAGGGAGGAGATCCAAAATATATGACTATTGAGACAAATTAGGTACAATGCTTGGGGAATAAAATGAATAAGAGATGTAGGATGAATAAATTAGTAAAAATAATAAGATGTAGATAATAAATTAGAGGAAGGAAAAAAAAAGAGAAAAGAAATAAGGTAGTTAGCAAAAATTTTGGGAGATCACCATTTGGTAGTCATTGAAACCATAGTGCAAGGACCAAATAATATGAAGAATTGTTTGAGGATCTTGAGTGGACTAGGAGGGCTATGACTAAAATGATATGGAGGAGAATTTAGAGCATGCTAGAGGGGTTGTAGATGAATGGAGGTAGAGAAAATGAAAGATCCTTGGAATTGATGGATAATGAGGAAAATATGGAGAAACCTTATGGAGGGGCAATAATTTATACAAATTAAAGATGTGGCTTTGTGATATGAAAAGAAGAGAAATGGAAATTAGAGAGAGAAAAATTTTAAATAAAGTAAAAAATAGTAATATAGTCAATTTAGATTAGAAGATGAAAAAAAATATATCAAAGGTTGTGATCCCTAGTACCAAGAGACCCCTTGAGGAAATGACCCTCCCTAATCACATCCCATCCCTAGTGCCACATATATTGAAGAAGACAAATAAGAACATACTAATAAATAGGTGTGAAGGTAAGGAAAAGGAAAGACACATAAAGTATGGATATAACGTGTAGTCTCTATATTGAAGTTAATGATGAAATAGAGTGGAAGAAATTTGTGATAAAAAATAAAATAGTTGTATGGCATAATCGTAAGAGCTATTCTGAATATGTTGGAATTGGGGATGTTGAAAATTATCTAAAGAAGAATTTTATGAGCAGATTAGGATGTCAACCCTAGATACATTACTTTGACAACAAATGTAGAAATATGGTGGAAAATGAATAAAGAAAGATATATCAAGAGCATAATATTTTGTATCTAATATTATATATAGTAAGATATATCCATATACAAAGGAAGTTGATGGTTATGATGCATGTGGATTTTTAATTTGTATTGCTAGAACCTTGGTAAAATAAAATAAAAAATCATAGCACTAAATAAAATTTCCAAAGAAAAGGAAGGTACCAAGGAAGATATTATAAGAAGGGAAAAAATTATAATTTGTATGAATAGTTTGATGGTGGGAAGGTGTACTTGGGTGATGAATCTCATCTAAATATTATTGGTCATGAAAGAGTTATGATTTGATTACATGATGGTAGAGTGAAGGGGATCAATGGTGTACTACATATCCTTGGTTTCGCAAGGAAAGTGTTATTTTTAAGTAAACTGAATGATGTGGATGTGCAAGTAGTTTTCTTGAATGGAGGATGCAAGATGACAAGAGGAGCTATGGTGTTGGCTAAGGTTGTTTGGATTAACACTTTGTGTCAACTAGATGCATGCATTGTTCAGTGTAATAGTTCTTATGTTATGAAGAGAAGTTCAAAGTCTTTATCCTCACCATTAGAACAAGTAGTGAAGAGGACTATTGCATCTACTTCTGATGGTCATTCTTTTTGGGTAGCCAAGGGTGCTCATTTTATGGAGATAAAACTTCTAGTAGAGAAAACTATGTTATGATACCAAAGGCTTGGTCACATTAGTGAGAAGGATCTTAGAATCCTAAAAAATAGAAATCTTGTTAAGGGGATGAATGATTGTAATCTTGAGTTTGATTTTTCTGAACATTGCATTTATGGAAAGAAAAATCGTATTTAGTTTTACTCTAGTTCTCATAAATATTTTGAGGTGTTGGGCTTGATTCATTATGATGTGTTTGGTCCTGTTAATGTTCCTTCGATTGCAAAATCTATTTATTTTATTTCATTCATTTATGATTACATTAGAAGGACATAGGTGTATTTACTTAGAAGAAAATATGAAGTCTTTAATAGATTCAAAGAGTTTAAATCTCTTGTAGAGTATTAGAAGGATAAAAAAATTAAATGTTTGAGGACTGACAATGGTAGTGAGTTTTGTTTGGTTGGTTTTAATATATTTTGTAAAGAACATGGGATTGAGAAACTTAATACAAATCTCTACACCCCTCAACAAGATGGAGTTTTATAGAGAATGAATAGGATGTTGATGGAGAGGGTGTTACACCCTTAATATCAGTACATAACAGGTTATGAATAGTCGGCTTGTTGCTATAATAACTCTTAATTAAGTCATGTTATCATTATTATATTATTATTTAGTTAGTTAGGTTAGTCTAAGGCTTATATAGGTCTATCTAAGTATGCTTGGGTGATATCCTAGGCATAAATAGGTATATGTAGGAAGTTGTGAGTCTTATTTTGATCATGTTGAGTATTGTGTTCACATTGAACACTATTGGAGGTATCCCCCTCGAAGTGGATTAGGAGGTTTTACCCTCAAAGTGGAATATTATTACCAAGTATTTGCATCATATTTCATATTATATTGTTCTAGTGCAAATTATTTTATTACAAGTGGTATAAAAGCATGATCTTTGCACTATTATGACAAGGCATTTTTTTTCAATTTTGGAGGTCGTTTTGTAAACACATATCTCCCATATTCTAGTGAATTTTTGTCTGATTTTTAAAGGGTTTTTAAAAAACATATTAAAGAAGGTAAATTTCATATTTTAGAATAATTGGAGTAGAATTGAGAGATTTATTACAGAATTAGGATTTCTACCCCAATTTATTTGAAAAGCGCATATCTCCCAAATGTTGAAGAATTGGTTCCTAATTTTTTGTGTGTTTTTGAAGACATATTCTAAGAGAAGGATACATTAAAATTTTAAGATAAATTGAAGCAGAGATAAGTGAGTTTTTTTAAAATAATGGTTTTCAAAAAAATTACTCTCAAGGTTGCAAATATGCTAATTTCTTGGAGTTTTTTCTAGGTAAGTGGTATCTTAACTTCCTAGAACATTATAATAAAAAAATTAGAGAATTTGAAATTTTCACTTTTATAATTTATTTCAAAATTATTGGTTTCCATCATGTTGAAGCCTCAAACAAGAGGAAAAAATAATGTTGTCACATCAAGAAAGTCTCATAATAAGGATGGGGTAATAATAGAGAATATTACTCGGGCCATGATAAAATTAGTAAGGTCAAGGAATACATTTCATCAATGAAGATGGAGATGAGTGGCCCGAGAGGATATATTGTGGACATACAAAGCATGTTAAGTGCTTACATGGATGGGCCATGAAAGGATGTCTCAAGCAATCAAGGTGAATCATCCAGGTCAGCTACTCTTGATTCAAATGTTAATACTCATATGGGATCTAGGAATTTGATACCAAAGGTGGATATGCGTAAGTTTGATGGGAAGGATCCACTAACATGGATAAACCAAATGGAGGATTTTTTTGATGTACATCATGTCCCAAATGGTCAAAAGGTCACAATGGATTCCTTATATCTAGAACCAAATCAATTAATTAGGTATCAATGTCTTTGTACTCATCATCAAAAAAAGGTCTCATTATCTCATTGTCAATTTTTATAGAGGAGCTCCAATCATAGTATAGCAATAGTGTGATAGATAACTTCTTTAGCCAACTAGATAAACTTCAACAAATAAGACCGATCAAGGATTATACTCAAAAATTCCAAAATCTATCCTTAAGAGTGGATACAATTTACAAAGGAGAACTTGAATGATTTATTTTTGGGTGGTCTTAAGGATCACATTCGACATGAGGTATGCTTGTTTAGTCCTAGCTCTATATCAGAGTATTTTATCTTAACACATAGGGTAGAGGAGAAGTATTTGACTCCTAGCATGCAAGGGGATAATAAGATAAGAGAGAAAGGATATTCAAAACTTTCTCTTCCTCAAACTATGAGATTGACTCCACAACAAATTGAGGAGAAGAGAGAAAAAGGGTTGTGTTTCAATTGTGACAGCAAATGTAGTCCAAGGCATAAATGAAGTGAAAAGAAATTATTCTATATTGAAGGTTAGAGTGAGAAAGAAGAGGAGGAACCCATATTAGGGGGTGTAAGGGAGTCATATGAGGAACCACATGATTCCAAACCAATAATTTATTGTCATGTACTCTCTAGTTTTAGCATCCCACAAAATCTCAAGGTAGTGGGTTTCTTAAAGAAATAGAAAGTAACAATATTGATTGAATCGTGTAGTACTCACAAATTTTTCAACAAAAATTTGGCTACTCATAAATTATTTTATATATCTAACTCTTGAGTTTCACGTCTTGATTGTAGTTGGTGGCATTTTTATTTGTTCTATAAAGTTCCATAACATTAAATTATCTATGGGATATTATCACCTTGATAGCCCAATGTACATGATATCCATGGGTGCAACATATATTATTTTAGGATTATAATGGCTTACTACTTGGAAACAATTGAGATGAACTTCCAAGAACTATTCATGAGATTTCAATCAGAAGGAAAGACAATAGAGTGAAGAGGATTGAAGGAAAGTTCCCCACAAATGGTAAGATCTCATCAAATGCAGAAGTTGCTTAAGAAAGGATTTGATGTATTTTTGACCCAGTTATGTTCATTAGAAGTCTCTCAATACAATGATCCCGCCCATCCAAATTTACAAGAAATAGTTGATCATCACCCAATAGTTTTTGGAGATGTACCTAAAGGACTTCCTCCTAAGAGGGATCATGATCATACCCTACAAATATTTCTAGGGAGTCGACCACCAACAACAAAGATACATATAAATTTTCTTGTCTCTTGTTTGAAAAAGGTAATTGGGCATAATATCTCTACTCAATAAATATATTACCAAAGCTCAATGAATAAGGAAGAATCATATTGGAACAAGAGTTCAATTTTCAAACACACCCAAAGAAGCTAAGGACTAGAGCACTCAATGAGTATCTCATCCAATGGAAGAATTTACCATTTGAAGATACCACATGGGAGGATGAGGAGTTCATTAAAAAGAAACCACACATGACTAGCATTGAGAACAATGCTTCTTTGAAGCAAGGGGGCATGCTATACCCTTAATATTAGTGCATATCAGGTTATGAATAGTCATCTTGTGGTTATCTTAACTCTTAATTAAGTCATGCTATCATTATTATATTATTATTTAGTTAGTTAGGTTGGCCTAAGGATTATATAGGTCTATCTAAGTCAGATTGGGTGACATATTAGGCATAAGTAGGTATATATAGGAGGTTGTGAGTCTTATTTTGATCAACATATTGAGTATTGTGTTCTCATTGAAGACTATTGGAGGTATCCCTCTCAAAGTGGATTAGGAGGTTGCCCCCTCGAAATGGCATATTATTACCAAGTATTTGAAACATATTTCATATTATATTCTTCTTGTGGAAGTTATTTCATTACAAAGGGGTAGGAGTATGCTTAGAGGCACTAGCCTCAAACAAAAGTTTTTAGCTAAATTTGTTGCAACTACTTGCTACTTGATTATCAAGCCTCCCACTTTAGTGCTTGTGGATAAGATTCCCATGGAGGTTTCATTTGGTAAAAATCCCTCATTAAGACATATTCAAGTGTTTGGTTGTGAGGCATACGCTCATGTGCTTAAGGAGAAGAGGTTTAAGTTGGAGAATAAGGAAATAACAATATCTTCATTGATTATGGCATAAGTGTGAATGGGTGCAATCTAATATGGAATCATGTGGCCAAAAAGTTATGTATAGTAGAAATGTGATGTTTAGGGAACTTGTTACTCCTATAATTTTTTACAACCAAAGAAAGAATAAAATATAAATGGTGTTTTTCATCTTTCTCCTGCCCTTGATAAAGAAGAACCAAAAACATGTGATGAACTTGATGATGAGGAGAGCTCTAGAAAATATGAAAGTTCACAAGGAGATGAAGAACCTCAACCTCAACCTTTGAGGAGGTCTACACAAGTTAGGTAGCAACCAAAAAGATTTGGATATTCATTGCATGATTCTAGTTGTAGTTTTTTCTAATCTCCATAACTTATCAACCTGCGACCATAAGGGAGGCTATGAGTATTCAAGTTCAATATAGATTCATGGATATAAAGGCCATGGATGAAGAGATGGCTATATTAAAAAGAAATGATAGAATTTTGTGCTCTTACCTAATGGATGTAAACTCATTGGTTGCAAATGGGTGTTCAAGAAAAATTGGTTCAAAATTTAGTGTTGAGAGATCTATAAGGCAAGGTTGGTTATGAAGGGTTATTCCCAGGTATAGGGAATTGACTACAATGAGATTTTTCTCCTATTAAACAAAGATGAAATCCATTAGATTTTTGTTATCATTTGTTGTTCCATACAATTTAAAGATTGAAGAGATGGATGTGAAGAAAAATTTCCTTCATGGTGCTTTGGAGGAAGAAATATATATGTCACAACTAGAGCATTACATATAAAAAGGTATGGAAATTTTGGTTTACAAGCTGAAGAATTCTTTGCATGGTTTGAAACAGTCACCTACGATGTGTTACCAAAAGTTTGATTTCTTTGTTTTGAGTTTTAGATTTATAAGATTGAAATCATATCATTGTTTTTATTTAAAAGCTATTGATGATCACATTCTTATTATTTCATTATAAATTGATAATATTTTGTTAATTGGGAATGATAAATCTTTAATTTTTTATTTGAAGGGTCCCTTAACTTTTAGCACAGTTTTAAATGAAGGATTTAGGTGTATCTAGGTATATTCTAGATATCAAAAGAGATAGGGAAAACATAAAGCTTTGGTTAGGTAAGAGTAAGTATATGAATTCTATTTTGGAGAGATTCAACATGACAACTTGTATACTATTGTGTGTTCATGTTACGATGGGGATAAAGTTATCAATTTTATCAGTCCAAAATCTCCTAGTGGGGTGGAGGATATAATGAGAGTACATTATGATAATTTTGTTGGCAGCTTGATGTATTCCATGATTTGTACAAGACTAGACATTTCCCAAGTAGTGGGAGTCCTTAGCCAATTCATGGCTAATCTTGGATGAGTACATTGGGATGTGGTAAAGAGAGTATTCATGTATTTATAGAGTACTTCTAAGTATTCCTTATGTTATCATGGGAATCCTACATGATCTTTGCATTTAGTTTGTATTCATGGATTCATGGATTCAAATTGGATAGGTGACATTAACAAAAAAAGATCCACCAATTCTTAGGTGTTTACTATAATTGATGGTGCTATTAGTTGGATAAGTACTTGAAACAAGCTATAGTCACTTTGTCCACTACAAAATAAAATTACATCAAAGCTACTCATGCTTGTAAGGAATCCATTTGGATTCAAATATTGTGTTTAGATGTTGGGCTTGATACAAGGATGGTTACTATTTGCAGTGATAGTCAAAGTGCTATTTGTTTACCAAAGAAGCCAACCTTCCATGCTAGAGTGAAGCATATTGATTTTCAGTTCCATTTTGTTTATGACATGGTGGAAGATGGTAAGGTGCAAATTGAAAATTTTGATACTTTGAAAAATGTTGTAGATTCCTTGACGAAGCTAGTGAGAATAGAGAATTTCAAATGGTGTTTTGATTTTATGGGCCTTTCATCCCCTAGTGGCTAATTACCTAGATAGATTGGCTCTTGAAAGGTGTTTCACAAGTGGGAGAATGTTGGGAATTTTAGTGTAGAAAAATGTCATCATTTACATAAATTCACACTTGTTTGGGCCCTCCCTGCTAAAATTGGGCTTCGTTATGCTTTATTTGGTCCTATTTTGCATCCACAAGCTTTAATTAATACATCTTTTTGAGGATGATCCTGAAATATATCAAGTGACCAATCTTAATTCAATGATTTTGGATTGTATGGCTCAGATTTGGTGATTTGGGACTCATATGCCACCTTGGGTGTATGTGTCCCACCTAGGTTTCGGGGCCTAGATCTAAATTTAACATAAAATTATTTACCTTTTTTTTTAAATGTGTCCCATGCTTAGCCTAATGGGACTCATATGCCACAACTGGTGTATGATTGCCAATTAGCTTAGACCTAATTTAAATTTTAAATTATTTGTTGGATTTTATTCTCCTAGATCTAATGTCGGCTTGTAGTGTTGTAATTTCAAGAAATTTGGCATAAAAAAGTATAAATACAAGGTTACTTCACTCATTTTTCTCCTAGCATGTTGAATGAGCATTCCAAAGGAAAATTTATAATTACAAGAGCATTCAAGACCATTCAAGAGCTGATTATTAAGTGTTTTGAAGTATTATTCAAGATCCAAGCATCATGGACCAAAGTCATCATGCATCATGTTTGTTTTTGAGCTAACATTTGTGATGTAGGTATCTTATGATTCAAGCAAGCATTAAAGTCAAGATCCATAGCATATAATCAAGATTCAAGATCTATGTCCATGCTAGCCATTACATATAAGTTTGTAGCCTTTTTTTCAAGGGTTTGGTGAGTTGAAACATAGTTATTTTTTCATTCATCACTCCTTCTTTCTATTTGATTTCATTTCAAGGTTTGATTACCAAAACGGGGTTTGAAAAAGGAAAACCTCTATCCACTAACAAAACAACATTTTTCCCTCTCTTTGATGTTTGATTGCAGATCTAGGTGATTTAGGTTGAAGATCCATTGAAGAGAAAGATTGGAGAAAAGTTGTCAAGTTGTCAAAGTTGTCACCTTGTTTGCAAGACCATGGAAAGTAATCTACATAGTAGAATTCAATGTTTCAAAACTATAGATTTGATAGGAGGGAAGTTAAAATAGATCACTAGAGGATTCTATAGTTTTAGATCAACCCTAATACTGGGACTAAATTCCCACTTGTGGCGTATGAGTCCCACTAAACATATTTTTCAGGTATTTTCTATAGATCCTGATTCAGTAGTTCTAGATTCTGATTTCAACCCGAAACCCTAAATTGGGACTAAATCACCCCTACTAGCATATGAGTCCTAGTGTGCATCAAAAATCAATATTTCCAAGATTTCATACCTTCATTCAAGCTTCTTCAGTTTCTAGGTGCACCTTTGTTTCATCTCCAGTTTGTTGTCCTTATTTCGGTTCATTTTCTAGGTCATTTACTTTAATCTTGCATATCATTTACATTTCTTTTCTTTCCAATCCCTAGCTTGGTTTTGAACCCCCTTTTAGCCTTTAATCACACCTTAGGACACCTTATTGCAGACCTCTTTCCCACATCCCTTGATTGAGATCTCTAAGGTACCCTTGAATGAAACTTGTAGGAAATTGGTTCGTTCTGTCTCCCAAAATATAGGATGAAATTTTTTGACATTTCAAGAATTACGGTGTCTGTATAAGAGTGAATTTGTACCCTAGGTGCAATTCCCCTTTTTTCCTCTATACACTTTAGCAAACCTAAGTCGAAGGCTTAAATTCACTTAATCTCGCTGATGGCAATCCACTTGGTGCTTGTTTTGTGTGTCAGTGGAGGTGTTTATGTTGAGGACACCTGCGCAGCGCACAAACACCCGTGTGGTGTGCTTATGTCCCTGTAGATTCCTTCGACTGAGCCAGTAAAGGCAGTGCTCTTCCCATTGGCAGCAAAGTTGTAATGCCTCCTTCGGCGACCCAACCTGAATATGGTCGTTTCCTCTCTCATTCCTTCATAATCAGTCTTTGAACGTACATTTGGAGGTTGGATGAAAGATTGGAAGAACTCTACACCACATCAAGCTCTCATACTCTCATTCACAATCTCATTTGCACTCACTTCCAAGCATTTCATAGCAACAATATCTCACTGCATCACATTGGTAGAGCAAGTTTGGGACCTCACCATTGTAGTGGAGGCTTGAGTTCCTCTCATTTCTCCCCCAAGCAACCTTGAGTGCTCTTGGTGGAGGTGGTAAGCTTCCCCCTCCTCTCCTCTATCATTTGGTTGAGTAGCATAGTAATTTTTGTAGTGCTTGTGTTTTTGTCACTTCTTTACCTCTTTCCATTGGTTGTCCATGGAGGTGGGAACACCTAAACGGGGGTTTCACTGAGGTAGACCCCTATACAGCCACCCCCCAACATTCTCTCTTGTGTGTAGGTGTGTGATCTCTTGAAAGATTAGCTGGAAAATGAGTTCATTGGTGAGATTCTCCTCATCTTTATCACTCTTGTTTATTTTATTTATAATAATAGAGATTATTTAATTTATTTAGCTCTGTCATTTTGGCCCTTTAATTAGCTTGATGGGTCGTTAGCTAGTTTTTAGTGGCTTGACCTTATCTTTTTCATTATCTCGTCGTACAGACTACAATGCGCTTTTGAGATGCCAGTACGCCACGCTGTCATCCAAATTTTGTGCTTCTGTCCTCAGACAGAGAGCATCCTAAGATGAAGTGTTAAGCCTAGAAACCAACTCACCTAGCCTCTTTCCACATTTTAGGCCTATTGAGTAGCTGAGAGGCCCTACGGTCCTCGCTACCCTCGAGGCCTTACATACCCTAAACAATACATTTAGCTGAGGTAAGTTAGGGAAGGCTCTCACGTCTTGACCCTCCATGACTTGGGGTCTTGATTGTGGTGGTCCCCCTCTCTTACATTTTTGGTGAACTCGACGTGAACCAACGTCTGTTCATTCATTGGTGTTAAAACTCCCTTTGGATATTTCGTGGTTGTTGTGACCTCGCATGTTGTGAAGGTTTATGAGCATCACAACCCAGTCCACAATTTCTAGGCATATCGTGAGGAGAAGTATACGACACCTCCGGATGGATAGAATGAAGGTCTCACTTGGTATCTCTACAGGTCTTTTCTCTAGTCTCACCGTTAGTTTGGCCACACAAGAGCAGTTATCGAGGAATGAGATAGGGTTCGCTAATGAGACCGATCACATTCCCACTCCTCCTACATCTCCCATGCCATCATCGGTGGATGAGCATGAGGCTATTCAAATTCTTGTTGAGTATGTTTTCGTCCTCACTAAAGGATTGGGTGATCTTGAAAACCATTTGGAAAGGAATCCGAAGATGGCTAGAGCCACTCGGGTTGTTAGAAAATTAAGACATATGATGGGAAAAGATCAAACAAGCATCAAACTTCTAAGTAGTCTCTTCGGTATCACTGAAGCGTGCACTCCTTCGGGCAGCTCTACCTCTACACAAGGAGTCCCCTTCAGAGAGCCCAAGAGACAATTAGGAGTATCAATGCCTCCTACTTTTGTCAACATGACCGATGTGGCCCCTTCTATTAGTATCCCTTCCATCCCTAATCAACTGTAAACTATCAATGTGAATAAGGTCTCGGTGGGCTTTAGCTTTACCCCTTCTATCACCTTTGGTGGTGGAGGTTTGGGCAGAGCACGTGGTGGAGGTTTTGGTAGTGGTGGTGGATTTGGTAGCAGAGGCAGTGTTGGAGGAGACAGCTCCAGTAGAGGTCATGGTGGTGGTTTCGGCGTAGGCCCTACCGATTGCGGTGGCTCTGGTGGAAGTCACACCAGTGGCAGTTCTAGAAGTGGACCTAGTGGTGGTTCTGGAGGAGGAGTTTCCTCTAGTCCTCTATTTTCTAATGACCCTATTTTGAATACTCTACTTTAGAATATGGGTAAGATGCATAGTCAGTTAGCGAGCCTCTCCTAGGCCTCAGTCCGACCCATTTTCCAACCCTTCTTCCAACATAGCCTGTTGTCGGTCGCTATCTTGAACACTCCCTTCCCTCAGGGAATGGAGATTTTGAAGTTTGAGAAGTTCGGTGGCAAGGGGGATCTGCAGACACACGTGTCTTCCTTTAATTCTCTCTGCACCGACTGAACTTCCATCATGATACTTTGATGGCTAGACTATTTCCCTGATCTCTCAAGGACATAGGGTAAACCCACAAAAGTGGTTTACAATTTTATTGAGGAAGGAAAAGTGGCAAAAAATGACCCCATACCAAAAATTTTGGTTTTTGGGGTTTGAATGAACCCTTTGATTCAAGTGAACCAAAAAAGGGTTCGAATGAACCCTGATTCATGCGAACCAATTCAATGCAAGGTGGACCCCATCCCGCCAAAAAAACAAT
>VDFB02157072.1:0-13124 GCA_007258455.2 Sequoia sempervirens
CCATGAAAAGTTGAATTTTCCTTTCTTCTAATTTTTAATTTTTTCTTTATTTCTTTCTTTTCTCTTTTCAACTCTTTTATTTCAACCCACAAGCATTGAAGCTCACGCTCAGGGTTGAGAATCACAGTGGCGCTGGAGCATAATTTTAGATTTTTCACTTAACTGGACTTCACAAAAGGCCCTATAGTGACCATCAAATTCTTAAGATGTGTAAGAGCTGTAAGATTTCAGAATACGTCAGAGTCGGACTAAACCAACAACTTATCCTCTTTGAATCAAACACCCATATCACTTGACACTAACAGAAGACCTTCACCATCCACTCTGAAGACTTGATTAGAGTTTGACAAAGAAATACGTAGAACAACCCCAGGTAATAAGTATGGTTGTTGTGCACACAAATGTGCCTAGCTAAAAGCAGAGGGACCCCGAGCAAAATAGTAGCAAAGTGAAAGCAAACAAAAAGAAAACAACCAACAAAGCAAGCATACTATACACACCAACTATCCTAAGGAAAGCGAGAAAGCAGAGTATTTGCAAGAAACCTATACTACTCAAAAATGACTATGTACAAAGATATTTACAAAGCATTATGTTCAGGCAAGGCGAGTTGACATTAACACTCATTGGATTTCACAGTGCATGCACAAGCAAATAGGTGATTGTTGTCATTCTTAACCATGCAAATTTATCTTTATATTCTGAAAAAAGAAATTCAATGTTGCAGCACTCAAGTTCAATCATGTCATCATGAAAAATCAGCAATTGAGGAGGCTTGTTGAACCCATGGTTAATCCATAAACATGTTCATTTTCCCTCGTCCCCATAATCAAAATAATAAGTGTGGCTATGAAAATTAACTTGAACAAGGAAGGATAGAACTTGGATGTCATCACACGGAGGTGGCAGCGTTGGACAGTCAAGAGCAAGCACAACATCATTGATCGTTGCATTGGTAGCCTTGGGCAAGCGCGGTGAAGGGTGCAACACTTCAAACATTAAGAGTGCATAAGGCTGGGAGGATGAGGCAGCAAATAGCTCTTCCAATCTACCAATGGGACCCACAACCTCCACTCGTTCCTTGAGGAAGTACACCTCATCTACCTGGGTTTCCATTGCCAAAACCTCTTCTTAATTGCTATCTTCAAGGGGCAGCATGCTGTCCCATCTCCTTTCCCAGGTGTGAGCCTTATTTTTGTGATGTTCAATGTCATGGGATGAAGACATACATGAATCTATCCTATTGCAGCCATCTAAATATGAGGGAGGATCAACAGTGATCATGGCAGAAGGGTTCTGAGTTACATTTCGTAGTTGGTCAAGTGCTTCATCTCTGTTAGTAGCTATCTCAGCACCTCCACCTTTGTCTTCTTCTTTTTGTTGTTCATCCATCTCATCATGACATTCACTCATTTCCTCTTGCTCACTATCGCTGTAAATAGAGAAGGAGCTCCTCTCCCAATCTGGAAGCTCTAGTGCATCACTGCTTTGGGGCTCAAGGAGTATGTATTCATCGCTACTATCTTCTGAGATGTGCTCTTCCTCGGCATGAGCATACCTCCGTAGTGCAGCTCCCAATGGAAAGAAGTCATCAATTGATGGCACCTCATCAAGGGGACCAAAGTCTATTTCACAATTTCCCTCTGAAGACTCGCTAAAAGGCCTATCATCCATGGTACACAACTTCTCTTCAAGAAGAAGAACTCCTCGGTGACTGGTGGACAACATTCCCACTTGATCTACTTCATCACTCGAATGTCCGAGACTGTATTGTTGTCCTTCTTCTATTGTTGTCCCAACATCCTCTTGAGAACTACCTTCAACTAAGTCATTAGTTGATTTGGGATTTTGGTCTTCTTCAATCCTTGAAGTGGCTGTGGGAGGTGATGTGCTTGGTTGTTCCCCTTGTCCTTTGACTTTCTCAATGGCCTCTTGGCATAGCTTACATGTGAGCTCAGAGTGCGATGAATCATGGAGCCGACACCAATTTGGGAGCAACAATATCTCCAAATCCACTTGGTATTTCAGCTCAGTCCAATCCCTTACTAGTCTTGAGACGAGCTGGTCATATCTTTCCACCAGTGGGTTCTCATCATCATTTGGGAAGGAAGGTGAATAGTAGACAGCTGTGGCAAGTGGTTGTTCTTGCTCCTCCAAATCTGCATTTTCAGATGCTTGATCATTTTCATTCATGAAGGAGAGGTCCTCTAATATAATCTTGCTTATTTCCTTTCCATCATTCTCTATTGTCCCAAGGCTGTCAACCTTTTCCTCTTTCTGATTTTGAAAATCTTCATTTGCTGCCCCAGTATACACTACTGCAAACTCTTTTGATTCATCTTCGGCTGTCAATCCATCTTCTAGAGTAGGGGACTACTTTTCTTCAATGGAGGAACAAATTTCTGATCTGTTTCTAGCTGATTGTTCATCAAGGCAGCTTGTTGTCCTAAGGAAATTATCCTCTTCCTTTTGAATCTGATCCTCTATGTCTGTTGTCCCAGCACTAGCATGTGTCAGAGTTCTTGATTCATCTGTGGTGTGTTGTCCTCGAGCTTCCAACAACTTTCCCACCTCATAGCATGAGTCCCCTTTACTAGGAGATGCCCGCTCCAACTTGTTCACACGATCCTTGAATTGGGCAATGACATTTGTGCATAATGAGCAAGTGAATTTAGAGTGGGGTGCATTGTGAAATCTACACCAACTTGACATTAGTACCTCCTCCAATTTCGGTCCATCTTTGCTGCCCAAACATCTTTGGATCAGCTCCTTGAAAGCATTAGTTGTCATGGTTTGCAATTCCTCTTCCAAATCTTTGGGAGCCAAGGGCTGGTATATTTCCAGAAAGGGAATTTCTCCTTGCAAGACCTCAATTCTGTCCAAGAATGTTAGACACCCCAATTCACTATGCCTGCAAGTGCAATGGATCTGACATCTATCCACCAACGCGAATTGCTGCAATGGCTTCTTTAGTCTCTTATCCAAATGTGTATGTAACTGAGTGATGTTCATTTGCAAATGTTGCTCCATTTCGACTCAGCTCTTGTTTGCCTTCAAAATTTTTTGATTTTTCAATTAAAGAGATCTCCTATCTCAAATTTCTTCTTGAATGTTCCTTTCTCAATTTCTAACTTTCAGCTTCGTAGCCTCAACATGTCAAGCCCTCCTTCTAGTTCCAATTCTGTTGATGGCGTTAGGAGGAGGAGGGCATAAAATGAATCACTTCCAACCTTCAACTTTGCATTCCCAACGTGTCAGCCCTCCTTCTAGCACCAGTTCTGTTGATGGCATTTTTATGCACTTTTCAACACAGGCAATGTGTAGGTGCACTACCTCTCTTGAAAGACAATCTTCCACAATCATATTGCATAACACTATCCCAAGGTCTCTAATGTCAGG
The DNA here is from genome assembly GCA_007258455.2 of Sequoia sempervirens. Taxonomy (NCBI): domain Eukaryota; kingdom Viridiplantae; phylum Streptophyta; class Pinopsida; order Cupressales; family Cupressaceae; genus Sequoia; species Sequoia sempervirens. The sequence goes on from VDFB02157072.1 coordinate 3,400, forward strand.
TCTTGATAGTGCTTGGAATATCTCAGTTGTTTTATGTGATTTGCTGGAATTACAAGGCAGTCTTACAGATGAGTTACAAAGCATGGAAGTTGGGTTTGCAAATGCAGTTTCAAATTGCTAAAAGTGAATGAGCGATGTATCCACTCAAAATATAGCTAAAACTCTCAAGTTCATCTAATTTAGCTGTGGTGATGCTTTGGATCTACTCTAACCATGGATTAAAAGAAATAGCAAAAGAGAAGGTTAAGCTACAATCTAAACTCACGAATGAAACAGTAACAATGGTGGTATTAAAGTGGTGAACTCCTAGCCCAGGTTTTGTGGCCAAAGAGAAACCCTCTGATTGCACAAAACCAGTGCAATCTCTAAGGACTGAAATTTTAAATTGCACATACATCTTGAAATCTCATTGAACTAATTGTAAGTAATGACTCAGACTAGCTTTAAAGTGACTCATCATCAATGAACCTGGCTGAGCTAAATCCATCAAATACTAAAACAGCAAACACCATCACCACTCCCATTCAAGAAACTAACACTAAAACTAACATGGAAGGTGAACCATGCATACATAAAGAGAAAACTCAAAAGGAACACCCATAAATCATGCAATGTTGCTTTCTATTATTGCTTTCTTGAGAATGTCTTTATCAATTCTCCAACCCCTACAAATGAGGGCAACTATTATGAACAGCCAAATGAATAGCTAGGATTAATTCACAATAGTGGATCAGTTAATTACATTAAATTTCTACTGATTATCTAGCAATTCGACCCATTTCTTATGCTATACATTTTGTCATCTGGTGCCCGAGTTATTGTATGATTTGTCATTTAATACAGTTGCCCTTTCACTATAGCAAAAACTACCTAAAAGTTGTCTTCTTACTTGGTTGTTTGTAGTGTTCTTCGATAGATCAACGAACGCTTTTGACGATTGGCATGATAGTTAGTTTACTATTAGGAAAGACCTTCTATGCTTTCAAGCCACGCATTTTGTCTGTGCCTCCTTGGCGCAGGCCTTCTTCTTGACCCTGATGGTGCAAGCAAAGACAATCGCCAAAATGAATGGTGACAAAAACTATCATTCTTAACCAACTCTCAGCAGGTTGCCCTATGACCATGATGGCTCCTTGAATCTTACATGCATGAAATCTTAGTAAGTGCTTTCGCCTGAAAATAGAAAACATTAGTCAAATCTTGCAAAAACCTTGTTCGTTCATCCATGCATCATCAGATCATAATATTCATATTTACATTGTTTGGATATATTTAATGAAGACTCTTTGGGGCTCCACGAATGTTCCAAAATAGCCAAAGGGGGATGAAGCTCCGAAATCATCAAAACTTAACGAAACGTTGACGAAACCTTGGCAGTTCACTTAAACACCACAAACACATTCCAGATTCACCAAAAAGTTCGCCTCAAAGTCAAAAATGTGGAAATTGGACCGACAAGGGTCCACGGATGTTTACAAAACAGCCAAAGAGGGACAAAGCTCCGGAACCACCGAAACTTAACGGAACGTTGACAAAACCAGCAGTTCATAGACACCACAAACATCCCAGATCCACCGGGCGCTCAATGTCAAAATATGGGCTTAGGACCGACAAGGTCCGCGGATGTTTTGAAACAACCAAAGAGGTTTAGCTCGAACCACAAACTTAATGGGCGTTGACATGTGGCGGTTCATAGGCGCAAAGCACATCCTGGATCACCAAAATGTTAGCCTCAAAATCAATAATGTGGAAATCGGACCAACGGGGGTCCACGGATGTTTAAAACGGCCATGGAGGGATGGAGTCCCGGAAACGGCCACGGAGGGGCCGGGCTCTGGAGGCCGGGTCGTCGGGGCCTCACGGATGTTCAAAAGCGGCCAAGAGGAATGAGAATCAAGGAAGCGGCCCACGGAGGCGGGCTCCATAAACCCAGGTGGTTGGGGCCTCCGCGGATGTTCAAAACAGCCAAGAGGATGGAATCGAAAGCGACCCGCGGGCCCGGGCTCGGGAGGCCTGATCGCAGGCCTCACAGATAGTCCAAAATAGCCAAGAGGATGAAATCGAGGAAAATATGCAGGAGGGCGTCTGGATGTCCAGTCAAAAGGCTCACGAATGTCAAAATGGCCAAAGAGGGACAAAATCCCAGAAACAGCCATGGAGGGGCCGGGCTCCATATGGCGAGTCGTTGGGGCCTCACGGATGTTCAAAACGGCCAAAGAGGGACGGAATCCCGGAAACGGCCACAGAGGGGCTGGGCTCCGGAGGCTGGGTCGCCGGGGCCTCACGGATGTTCAAAAATAGCAAAAGGGGGATGAAGCTCCGAAACCACCGAAACTTAACTGAATATTGACAAAACTTTTGCAGTTCATTTATGCATTTCAAACACATCCCACATCCAAAAAATGTTGCCCCCAAAGTCAAAATTGAGGAAACGGGAGCGACGAGGGTCGACAAATGTTTCCAAACAGCCAAAGCAAGACAAAAGGCAGAAAGGGGATGGGGGACTTTATTTCTCTGCAGATTTGAATACCCCAAGTAGGTGAATTTGGGTAGGGGATTTGATCGTTTGATGGCACATGACCAATTTGGGCTTGGATATGGGGCACGTAAAATAAGATAGGAGCAAAGCAACATGTCAGGAGCAAAAAAAAGGGGGTCCCTACCTACGGCGGGGCGTGTGTGCAAAACATGCACATATCTCTCACCAAACTATCACTATACAATAATTCCTTTATCACATCTAGTTGTACCTATATTTTAAATAACACACCTCTAAAATAGTGCCTCCATTCTTTCAAGAGGACCTACACCTAAAATTATGCCTCTATTCTACATGCCTAAGCTTAAATTTGTGCATTTGGCCTATCAAACTATACCTAACCCTGAATTTGCACATCTACTCTTTCAAATTATGCATAATACAGTGTCCTAATCATAGTTCTCCCTTTTTGTAGCCCTGCCTCATCCCTTCTTGACCAATTACTGTCAAACTAGGATCATATCACTATTAATAATATAAAAATATATATGCTATAGAATATTCCATTATATCAGTGTTTAATATCTATATCTATCTTATTGAATAAAAATCTTACCATAGAATTTGATTATGTTGTTACCCGTTGTATGTGACATAAGATTTTATGCTAGGGTCAATCACTTTACTATTGTTTATCTCCTAAATATTTTTTATGATGATCCATTTCTTAAACTCAATAATTATTGAAACCATAATTACCTCATTATCGTTAATAATATATGTGTGTGTGTGTGTAGTGTTGAAAAAAGGATCCTTTGGCATTTTCACACTTGTTTGGGTCCTCCTTGTGGATTTTGGCTTAATTCTACCTTTATTTAGTGGTTTAATGTGTACAACACATTCACATTAGGTCGTGGGACCTTGTGAACTGATGAAATTTAATGGTGCCTTGCAAAAGTGTAGTGAAGTGTTGTAACACACTTTCACACTTTTCTAAGGTTTTAACAACCTAAATATAATTTTAGTCATAATTAATCTTAACCTTACCTTATTTGGAGTGTTGTAAAGTTTTGTAACACACTTTCACATTCCAATAGGTTTGTCATTAACAATTTGGATTTCTTATGCTTTAAAATGGCCCTATTTTTCATCCACAAGCCTAATTTATTGCATCATTTTTAGGATAATCCTAACACCACCCAATAACCAATCATAATTTAGGTGTTCCCAGCTTGTGTGGTCCATATTTAGTGTCTAAGACTCATTCACCACCTTGGGAAAAGGAGTCCCACCTACTTATTTCTCGCCCCAATGCAGGTTCAACACATTTCTAGAGACTTATAGTTTTTGGTGATGGGACACATTCGCCACCATGGGAGAATAAGTCCCGTGTGACAAAAATTCAAATTTAAATCAAATTTTTGGAGGGATTTTATTCTCCTAGATCTAATGTCGTCTTGTAGTGTTGTAATTTTAGGAATTCCTGCATAGTTAAGTATAAATAAAAGGTTCTTTCACTCATATTCAACACCTAGAAAATTTTACAAGCTTTAAAGAGTTGACAAGAGTATTTAAGCACTCACAATTATTTTCAAGGAATTTCAAGCACAGATTATCAAGCATTCAAGATAATTCTTCAATTATCAATCATCATGTCAAAGGTTGTTTGCATCATGTTGTTTTAGAGGTAACAATTATGGTGTAGGGTTTTGTGATTCAAGCAAGCATTACATTGAAGGCCTATCAACATCAAGCAAGATTCAAGAACCACATCCATTGGATCCATCACTTACATATTTGTATCCTCTTATTGTAAGGGTTTTATGAGTTACAACATTGTCTTTTATTCATTCATCATTCGCCTTTCATATTTTCTTTCATTTCAAGGTTTAATTACCAACAAGGGGTTTGACCAAGGAAAAACCCTATTCACTAACCCCCACAACATTTTCCCCTTTTCTTGTGTGTGATTTGTAGAGCTAGGTTGTAGATTTACCAACAAGAATAGGTGGAGAAATTTTTTCAATGAATTTCAAAGTTGTCAAAGGTGTCATCACGCCTTGGAGAAGCTTAAAGAAGGTCTATATGCTGAATTTTGCAGTTTCAGACCCAGATCTGAATCAAGAATAGAAAAGTAGACTAACAGCTACATAATCCAATTTTTAATTCCTAAAAATCTAAAAGTGAAATGATTTTCCATTACTAGCGAATGAGTCCCACTATACCTATTTGTTAGGTATTTTTGCAGATATGAGTACCCATTTGTACGAAACATGTTCTGATATAGTTTACCTGAGACTAGATTGATTTTCCTAGCTTGGAATATGAGTCCCAATTAGCATTGTCATCATATTTTTCAAGATTCTAGACCTCCATTCTATATCCTAGGTGCACATTTCCAGTTTCATAGTTTTTTGTTATATTTTACTTGCATTTTTAGGTCATTTAGCTTTTGCTTGTATATCACACTATGCTTTCAAACATTTTTTTTTTCCAAGTTTATACTTGGTTGTGAACCCCTCCATTAGACATTATTCAATCCCTAGAACCTTCCCTTTGCCATATTTCAATCTCCTTTGCATTGAAATCTCAAAGGTTTTTCCTTGAGTGAATTTATAGAAGAATAGGTCTTTCTCCTTTTAAGTCCAAAATCCTAAAAGTGAAAGAAAGCTCCCCCAAGGGTATGTGTAGGATCATCATGGAAAAAATAGGCCCTTAAGTGGCAATAAAATTCATAAAAATTAGAGCTAGGCAACTTAACGTAAAAATTTGAATAAGTTATCTATATTATTTCAAAAATATGGAAGAATGGAATTTGTAGAAAATTGAATGTAGTTTCTAAACTGTTAGGTTTATTTTAAAAAACAAAAATCAGTTTGGTGAAAATTTGAAATTTCAATGCAGTAGCACTTAAATTTTAGGGAAAAAATAAGAAGTAGGTGTCTATCTGACCACCCTAACTACAATAAAATGATAATATTTTTTAATAATATTTTAGATATAAGTAGAGGACTCATGTACTAATGTGATGCTTTTTTTTTAATCTTTTTCCAAGTAAATAATTAATTATAGATTTTTATTACAAATTTTTCAAAATGTAAAACATAGAGTCTCATCATAAACTTTGTCGAAAATTCATGAAATTCATTTTTTAATCCTATAGTATATGAAGCATAGGAATGTGACACATGTTTAGATCAAAAATGGAATATCATTTGAAAGCTATGGATGTTTCAATCATCCTATCAATCGGACTTTAGTCATAATTCAAATAGAAAATAAATAATAATTATTTATTAAATTCAAAGTAAATCATAATTTATATTGGTGGAAACCTAATAATCTCCTTTAAAAACCCTTTTTGTTTCATCAATTTTGGGTTAAAAAGAGGTCGACAGCCACATACACTACACATACCCATCGGATTGCCACTTTTTGGCCCATCATGATCCTACACATACCGCCAACCTAAATTTTTCTTCATTTCATTTTGGTGAACCTGCATATAGAGCATCATATTTATGATTTGGAGTACATTTACATCCTAGATTTAGTTTGCATTAACATTGCATTAGGTTTTGCATTGTTCAATTTGCATTCTAGGGTTTCAATTTTTGCATAAGTGAAAAACTCATTTAGCTTGCATTTTTGCACTTAATTTCATTGAAAAATAGTAAAATTCTGCATTTGCATCTCATATTTGCATCATAAAATATAAAAATCATAAAATTCAATTCAAATTTTTTGAAAATTAAAAAAAAGAAAGGACTTGGACTCATTCAACACCTTGGGCGAATCAGTCGCATTGCATATTTTTCACTACATTTTTTGAAATTTATGGTTCATTTTTTGAGTTTATGTTTGAACATTGTGTCTTCATTTTAGTTTTATTTTCATGAATTTTAGTTATAAACATTTCATTATTATTTGCATTCTTTAATTATTTGATGTGTATAATATAATTGAGAAGTTGGTTCATCATCATGTGATGTTATGGATCTTGGGTTATCAGACTATTATTATGGATCTGGATATATATTCTTCTTGATTTGTGAGTTGAAACAATAAATGATAGCATTCAACAAAAAAATATAATTCACATTCAAGAGGATCCAGTAAAATTACAACATCAAATAATCCTTCAAAACATTTCAACTATTTCAATTCCTACAATAGAAAACATTCATCACATGCTTAAAAGGGACGATGGCCTTGACCTCATGAAAAACATAGTGCAAATCTTTAGCAAGCATCTTCCCTCAATCACTAGTTGTCCTTCACCCACAAACAATGTTACAAGCCAAGGGGGAATTCAAATTCCTCCTCCCACAATCATAGCCTTAATCCCTACCTACACTACTCCCCAAGTCACAACAACAATGCAACAAGTTAGTAATGTGATTCCTTCCTTATGTATTCCTGCTAGCATCCCTAATTCCTATGTGGCATCACAAGTTATATCTCCTACCTTACCATCTATAATAATTCCATTCACTTTTCGCAAAAACACATACACTCCATCTCCACTTTCATTTCCATCCAATAAAACAAGCAATGACCCTTTCATCACACAAATATTCCAAACTATTTCATTCCTTCAAAAGAAAATTTCTACCATCAACGAAAACAAAAATCAGTCCATTGTCCTTGGAGATATTGTAAACACCAATGCAACAAGGTGTAGAGGTGCCTAGATTTGCGAAGTATGGAGGTAAGGGAGGTCCTTCTAACCATGTTAATTCCTACACTGCCTTATGTAGTGACTTTGTCCTTGATAAACTATTGGTAAAACTTTTTCCTAGATCCTTGAAAGATATTGCCTTGGAATGGTTTCCTTATTTACTGAACAATTCAATTTCTTCATTCAATGAACTTTTTGATGCATTTGTAAACCATTTCCAAGTGTATATGAATCCCAAGATGACCATGGCCGATTTGATGAGATGGAAGAAAAATGAGGGTGAAAAAGTCACTACTTTATCTCACACTATCATTCGCTTTATTCCCAAATCATTGTCAAGATTCCTGACCCACACCTTCAAAATATGTTCATAGAAAACTTAAAAAGAAAAATTCAAGACAAGTTGACCATGATAAAATTCCCATGCTTCATTCGGTTAGTAGTCGAGATACAAGGTCTACTTCTAGCTGAATCAAGAAATTTGGACCTGTAAACCAAAAAAATTCCAACCTTTTAGAAAAAAACTAAAGGATTCCTTCAATTCAACCCCCGTCAATAAACAACTCAAAATTTCAACAACCAAGTAGTTGCTATCAAAACCATGGTACCCTTTAGTTATGGTGATCCAAAAAGACAATTCACTCCCTTACCTGATACACTTCATAACACATTATCCCAAGTGATAGAACAACAAATGATTACCTTTCCACCCATCAAAACCCTCGACCCTACTAATCCTTTACCCCCGAGCTTCAAACCCAATACTTATTGCCACTATACCGACAAAATGGGCTTGACACAGAACATTGCAAGCATCTTAAACATCTTGTGCCAGAACTTATTGATTCTCATTGTCTATCTATTAGAGGTGTTAGTGATCAAGGAAATAAGTCCATTTCCCCTCCAAACCAAAACTTGTAAATTTTCACAAATCCAATGGCCAAACACAATGTTTCATTTTTCAAAGCCAGTGAAAATACATAGAATGATGTGGTGATTGTTAATACAGATGATGAAAACAATGCTTTTGTTTTAAATAATTCTATCAATATCAATCATATGGATGAAATGATAGAGGCCGATAGACATCATCCCGGTAAGGGCCAACCTATGAGTCCTCTTGAAATTTCTTTCTCCTCTAAATATATACTTAAACATTTTCCTGGTTGTCCTCTCTACATAGCCGGATGTATCTATGACAAGCCCACTAATGGGATACTAATAGATCCTGCCTATGGAGAGAATGTGATCACCAAGGAATTTCTACTTTTTCATGAACTCTATCAAGAGTAATATGATAGACTAAAAGCATGGATCAAGACACAAAATGTCTTTGCATGCCCTATGATAGGATCATTCACCCTACCATTGCAAATAGGACCAAAAATATTAGATGTCACCCTCTCCATCAACCCATAGTCAGACCAATTTCATGTGAAGCAAGACCACCCATGGCTTCGTTCCATGAAAGTTGTCCTATCGATTGTGCATAAATTCTTAAAATTTCCCTTTGACAATGAGATATTCATTGTTCACCATAGTAGCTTTAACCCTTTGTCATCTAAAGGAAATTTTTCTCTAGATGCCTTTTGGCCCGAGCCCATGGAATCTATCAATCCAAGGGAAGAATTCTTTTTCTTGTCCTATAAAAATTTAAACAAAAAGAATATAGTAGATTTATCTCTCTGAAACATCTCCCCATCCACCTCTGAACCTCCCATCCTAGATGAAACCATGCTTCAACCAAAAATAGAAACATCACCTACATCCTCCAAAAGACCAAGAGATAATGAAAATAATTGTCACACCTCCTAGAATAAAAGAAATTTAGAAATAAAAAGAGAAAGTGGTTGAACAACCTCCTGTGGTTCCTTCCATTCCTCCCTTTAGGGAAGAAAAGCAACCTATTATTGATCAAACTACCCCTAAAAAAATCCAACATGAAAACAAAAGCAAAAGTAGAGGTGCTAGAGAGCATAGGTGAAGATGTTCTGCCCTTGCTCGCAAGTTACATGAAGAGTTAAACAAAGTAAATGAAAATCCAAACATGATTGGAGCAATGCATGATGACCCTCCTCTCCAAATGCAACAAAATAGCCCAATACAAAAATCACAACAAGAATTGAACTCTTCGATGGGAATTATCATTTGTCCTCCTATTGTGATTAAATTGGATGATGATGACGATATTGCTAAAATAAACAAAGAGGTGCATAACAAATTGAACAATTTTTTTTCCTCTTCCATGAGCTTAAATGAGAAATCTCCTATACAGATTGTTGAACCTGGTACTTCTCCTAGTTCAAAACTTTCCCTTGTCCCTTTGGCTACCTATTCACCTTCGCTATATAATGAACATGATTGGAAGGTGGATGACTTGCTCATAGGTTGACTCATATTTTCCTTACTATTCCTTTGCATTTTATTTTTTCCTTTTCTTTTTCTTTTGTGTGATTGCATGTGCGTAATGTGATCACTTGTGATGTTATGTTTGATGTTCTCTCTCTTTGTGACATTCCTCTATTTGTACCTTCATTCTTCTCTATGTCGTGCATTGATTTCAAT
>VDFB02157073.1:0-29101 GCA_007258455.2 Sequoia sempervirens
CTGTGTCAAATTGTCTTCCTGTTCTTCGTTCGCTTGCACAGGCTCTTTTGCCAGTCGACCCATTACGACACCATGTTGCTACCAGGTCACTTCCTAAGTACACTTAGGCAACGACGCCAAATGTTTACTCACAAAATGAATTCCAATATACACAAGGAGTAAACGAGAGTAACTTACAAAACATAACACCATACTAGAATATGATGCATGAAATCATTGTAGTTGTCTTTATTTATCGAACATATGCCAGTACAAGTATATTGTGAGCAATCATAGCAACAATGCCAATTAATTACAAGACACTGAATACATATAAGTGCGCGAACGGTGGTTGAAGACCAAACCATCACGTCTCTTCATAACATTAATTATTCTACCGGGAACTACTTCTTGAAGCATTAACTACTATGACAACATGACAAGATAAATACATAAAATATAAACTAAGTCTTATTAACTACTCACGACCGACTAAGTACATTTCGGCCGGCTACACCTGGATTCCTCTTGGAGTTTCCATCAAAATCTCCTTAACAAAATGTTTAGGAGGGGGAATCCCATTCTTACTACCTCTAGTTAAGTAGGATCTTAGACACCCCATTTTTCTCTTCCAATTTGATTTGCTCTTAATCCTAGAATGGAGTTTGGCTTTTCAATAACCGAGCTCTTAAGAATTGCAATATCTGAGGGAGAAAAAGGGAGATTTAACTTTCATTAACAAAGGCAATAGATATGCTTTGGTTGGTAAGCAAACATAGTTCCAACATATATCTCTCAAGGAGGATTGATTTCTGAAGATCTGCGCATTGCATTCCAACGAGACACCCTATAAGGTTATGTGATTACTATTGGTCAAGTTTATTGGAGCCAACCACCAGCTGCATATTAGCATTCTAACCAAATCAGGCATGATCCAAGACAGCCCCATAAGATATAGAGTTTTATATCATACATTTGAGGAGAAAGAGCACTGAAGAAGCAAATTGTTAGCTGATTCCAAAGCTTGATGGCACAAGAAGCACCTTGAAAGGCTAATGGAATCCTCGCTCAATCAAATTATCTTAAGTCAGAATTTCATTGATTACAGCCAAGCAAGCAAAGGCATTACATTTTAGAGGAGCCTCTTTGGACCATCTAACCTTTTTAGCCAACTCTCTATGGATGGAAAGTGCCTATTCTTCAATAGAAAGTAACCTCCAGAGACTTACAGATCCCAGATGGATGAACATTCCATCTATCATAATCATGATGGTTTGAGCTAGAGAAGATGATTGATGTAAAGTAGAAGAGATAATCTCTTTTTTTGTCCTTTGGAATAAGAACATCCTCAAAACTCTTCCAAACTCTAAGTGCACAACCATTCACAACACTTGCCAATAATTACATACTCTCATTCCCCAATTTGTACAAAGGTTTCTTTTTGCATCCTCTAAACTAGAGTAATTACTAAAAGGAGGTTTTTTCCATTCTAGAATGGCACTAGAAGTCTGCCTTGGTTCTGTCACCTAAATCCCAGGTCAGCTTTTCTCGTATCTCATGTCTAGCCTTCAACATTAGAGTTCATATAGTAGAGCCCTTAGGAAATAACTCAGACTTCAAAAAGCCATAAAATATCTAATCCCCTTAAGTAACTTTTCCTTTTAGCTAATTATTCTAGTGAGCTTTAGACTCTTTGAACTTCTGCAAACCAATTTGGCACCTAGTGTAAATTTTGTACTCCCAAATCTTTAATACTTGTTCCCTCAATCTCTTTTTGAGCACAAATTTTATCCCCCTTCAAAAGGAATTTGTGATCATTCAAGGGCCCCTAATAGAGAATTTTTATGCAGACTCTATTGATCTTCAAAATAATAGATTTACTGGATAGATATAGTTGAAAGAAAATATATGGAGATAGCTTGAAGCACTACCTTTATTTTAAGAATTCTTTGGCTAAAAAATGCCAATTTCCACTCTAGGAATCTAATCGCTTCTGGAGACAGTTCACCACTTCTTTGCACAAAGAAACTCTATTTCTACTAGAGAACAAAGTATTAAAAAATGAGGCTTTTGATTTCTCTTTGTTTATGTGTTGCCTTGATGCTGTGGCATAATTTGAAAGAGTCTCATTCCTAACTTTTGTTTCTAATCTCAAGGCTATACCAAAAATTATAGTATTGCTACAAATTGCTTGTGAGATATTGCTTCCATTTGAGGTGAAAAACTGATCCCTATTCTTTTGAAATTGTTGACAAGCCTGCAAATTTAAGTATTTTTAAGTTGCTGAGTTTTGTTTGGATTTTTGTTGTGTTAATTTTTTTTGGTTTGTTGAGTTTGAGTTTGCAAACTATGCAATGGGGAATGGAGTGGTAGATCTTAGATTTACTCTTGTGTGCTTTCTTTTTCATAGCAACAAGTGGAATGGAAATATCCAGAGTATAATTTGCTTGTTCATTCTACAAATATGTTGCTAGGTACCATGGCACTAGTTGATTTCTTAGTTTGATAGTGATGACACTAATGACAACATTGATGGCTCGTGTTAATATATTGAAGTAGACAACTTAGACATCACTCTACATTGACATGCAAAATGTGAACAGTAATGTAATCAATCACTTGGTAAGATTTTGAGGCCCTAACAAGATGAGGCTAGACGATATCTTACTCATAGTTAGCTTGTTTCATGGTGGCCATAAAAAAATAAATCTAATAAGTTGGCCTTGTATAGACTCAATTCTTGTTAGACGTTGGTGCATGAGAGGAGCACTTGCTGACTAATACTTAACACATGTTTATTATTTATTAAATTTACAATTGATTATAAGATGCTTGATGATTCTATTCTTTTTTGGTATTCCATTCTTGAGGAATCACTTTTTGTTTCACTAAGCTTACTGATTTCTTAACTTTTCTAGTTTAACTTACATAAAATGTCTAAGTATGAAATGGAGAGCTATATGATACTCTAGACAAGAGAGATTCACTTAGGTAATCTTACTTAAAGCTTCATTATACTTATGTTTTATAGTCTAAGGAAAAAAATTGATGGACCGATGTTCCATATCTTTGTAAAGGTCACATTACTGCCAGTGCAAAATGCCACTATACAATTAATTGTATTCAAATTCCATAATGTTTTCTAAATGTATCAGGGGGAAATATAATACCATATTCTAAATATGCATTGAATGGGTCCACCAAGTTGGCATCACAAGGTGGGGCACTACAATCACATCAACTTAGTAATGATCAATTAGTACATTGCTATGGTGCATATTTCCTTGATTACATACTTGAGTAAAAGGTTTGATGAGGACTTTGGAGAAACCTTTTGTAATGTCCCCATTTTTACGCTATGTTGTTCCTTGAGCGTTGGCTGGTTTTCGGGTTTTTTTCATAAGATTCTAAGTGAGTTGGGAGAACTCCAATGTTCTTGAAGAGTTCAATTTTGGGGTTCCTTGGCATCCGGGGTTTTTTGGTGTTTCAATGGTATTCAGGATTGTGTTGATGCTCTTTGTAGCTTTTTTGGCCATCTGGGTTGTTCTCCACATTTCTTGGAGAAAATTGCTATTATTAGTAAGTGCTTGTTTTGGCATCCAACATCATTCTTTAGCATCAACTTCTTGGCGTGATTAGTTTCAGTTTTCAGTGCCTTGGCAGTGCTTTCAGCAAAGTGGTTTGGATTATTTAAATTATTACACTGAAGTTATGAAGTTAATGTTATAATATTTACTTTAGTGTTTTAATTTAATAAAGTTATGTCCCCTCAAGTGGATGCCTAGGGGAAAAGGGGACTTAGACATAAAGTTATTTAAAAAAAATAAAAATTCTTCTTTGAAAAAGCAACGAAAAAACAAAGAACACTTTTTCATAAAAGCGACAAAAAAGCTATAAAAGGAGGTTTGGGGTTCTCATTTGGATTATTCAAGTTTGCACACATAAGCTGGAGTGAACAAAGAAGTTCTTCTAGGGTTGATTGATGGAAAAATCCCTCATCAAATCACTAGTTTCAGTGGTGAAAGATCCTCCCTAGCTAGTAGAGTGATTTCACACAAGAATCACTTTGGTATTCACAGAGTTTTGGATTTCAAGGTTTCAAAAAACGATTTTTTTATTGAAGTGTTTTGATTGCAGGTTTTGGGGTTTGTATTGGAGATTATTGCAGATATTTTAATGTATTTTTGATGGTGTTTCAGAGTTTTTTTCTGCTGGCCATACAGTTTGTGATTCTGGGTGATGCCGTAGTTTGCTGCACCCCTTAATTATGCAAAAAAATGAGTAATTGGTCTCAGAAAATGAGTGATTGGATTCGTTAACCTTAATGATCTGTCTTAAACAGAAGTTTTCTGCCATTTTCAGACATGCTTTTCATCATTTCTGTGACCTGCTATTCTTGTTAGAGCAGCTGGGTGTGTTGGGAGGTGGTTCTGTTAGCATTGGATATGCCTGCAGAGATGTAGCACACCTGGAACTTGCATTTTTTGTCATATTGTGGCAATCTATCAGTGCTGGGTTGATTCTGAGTTGATATGCAGCCTTTGTGAAAGCTATGGTGAAGTTGGAGGGGTGCATTGGGGCTGTCAACTTGCTGTTACAGACCCGTTTCATGCTCAAAACTGTATAGCAGACCTGATCGCATTAATATCAGCTTGTTCATAAGGTGCTAGAGATGTAATCCAGGGGCGTAACCCTAGTTTAGCCCTTTTTGGAGTGTGGGACAAGAGTTAGAAGTTGTGTTGGGGGACATATACTTGATTCACTGTCTGTATCAGCCTTTCTGGAATCATCATTAGACCTGCAGACCTCTCCATTGTCGATGCTTCAAGGTATTCCATGTGAATGATCTATGTGTAAGGCTATTTCATGTATTGATGTCTCATTGTGCATGTTTATCAACCAAAACTTTTTAACATCAGTGATAGGAACATTGAACATTTATATCAGACCTGTTGCAGCAATTCTATAAGTGTTCGAATGGTTTATGTTGAGCTTGTACATTGTTGAAAAATTTCAAAAACAAAGGGGTGGTTATGACACCTCCAATGGACCCTATAGGAAACATCTTGGTAGTGTGTAAGAGACCAGATGTCTCTCAACCCGACCACCGATTGAGAATGCTAGGTTTTTGTTTGTTTTGTTTGTTTTTGATTTTTTTGTAGTTTTGCCAATAATAAGAAATGGTGCGATTTTGAAAGAGAATGCTTGGAAAATTAAAATAGAATACTACAGATCTAAATATGAAGGAATACAATCGATAGACTGATGCCAAATGATTTATTGTTCTTCCAAATTGATTACAACTGCGATTAATCAACATGCATAGTAAAAGGCAATAACATTTATTTAGAAAACCTGGTTATTGCAGCCGCCATTATGAGAAGTACAGGTACGGCCAGCCTCTGAACTACAGATCTCCAACCTCGAAGTATGTGTAGAGCCTCCAGAACCCTTAGGCGTCCAATATGAAAGAACCAGAAGGCAAGAGACTTAGGCGTATTCAGCTGGAGAGAAAGTACGTCCTTGCTGCAACAAAGTACAGCCTCTAGCAGCAATGAAGAAAGTACGGCTGGGAAAAATAAAGACTCAAACAACTGGTAATGATCTCCAGTCAAGTCGCCCCTGACCTCTGGTGAATAATCTCTTCTCAAACTTATTCTGAATCTATCACAGTAAGCACAAATGCAACCTCTGAATGAAGTCACCCTGTTGACAAGCTTCAATTGGTATTGCACAGTCTCAGTATGCCTGATTCTGAAGAGGGAACGTTCTTCAAAGCCTGATGATCTGCAAAAACCCTTGTTTCTCAAACCTCGATGCTCTCAGAGAGAAATGAAGACAAATTAGAATAATCATAACATAATGAATTCGATTTGCCTTGGAGAAATATATATCTTCTCTTCATTAAGTCGACCCCCTTCCAAAAAAGCAATTAAATGAGCAATTAAAATATCATTAAATCGCCCTTTAATGACTTAGGCATATTAATTAAATAATGGTGTCCCTTTTCTTAAATGAGTATTAAAATACTCATTTAATATTAATTTATCCCTTATTATAAAGTATTAATAATACTTTATAATTTGCCATTAAATAATTATATTTAATTATTTTCATTAAAATGACTATATTATAAAGTCAAATTAATAAACTTTTAATAATGATCAAATGCCTTGATATTTACTGTTTGCTCATCAGATCATCAAACCGGGTCGAAGCTGAGCTGACCAACTAAATTAGGTGCCCTGCCAAAAATAGCAACTCCTGCCTGCCTGACTTACTATAAATAGTAAGTATCTATAAATCACTCTGTAAGTGTCCGCAAAGGCCCAAACTTGAATCAACTGCTAGAGTGATGTTCTCAAACGCTGGATAACTACCTCAAGTGATCTTCTAAACACATCTGCCAGCCTACGAGGATCTGAATGATAGGCTAACCTTTGAAATAACTATACTGCCTAGGAAGGGGACATTACAGTCCGCCCTCCCTAAAATTGCTTGTCCTCAAGCAATCTTAGCTCTGGATGCTGTAAAATCTCCTCTGACTTCCAAGTAGCATCCTCAACCGGCAAGTCTCTCCATTTGATCAAATACTCTCTAATAACCCGCCTCCAAAGATGTCTCTCTCTAACATTGAGGATGGCCTCAGGCACTAATATCAACTTCCCTTCGTCATCAAGGGGTGGCAGTACTGGAGAGGGAATCACATGCTAACCCAACGCCTTCTTCAGATGTGAAATGTGAAACACGTTATGAACCCTGCTATCTGCCGGTAAGTCCAACTCATAAGCAACCTCGCCCACTCATCTAATAACTTGGAATGGACCATAGTAACGAGGTTTCAACTTCTTTGCACCACTCTTCCATGAGTGGGTACATTAATCTGTTTTCAACATGATACCACCTTCTCTTGTTGCTAAGGAGCGCTCCAACCCTTTTAAGTCGTATACGCCTGCTTTGATTACATACTCTTGAATATTGTCTACGAGAGACCTCAAATATCTTCTTGATCCTACAATCATATCACACTAGGCACTCTGTCCTCAACACCAAATCCAAAAGGTTGGGCGCCTCATACCCGTACAATGCCATAAAGGGCGTCATCTGTATAGTCATGTGGTGAGTAGAGTTATAACAATACTCACGGAGGTATATCCACCTCAACCAAGCTCTCTGCTGTCCAACTATATAATTGCGCAGATATCCTTCCACCCACATATTGACAATTTCCGTCTATCCATCTGTCTGTGGATGGTAGCTGGTACTAGGTGTCAGTTCTGTCCCACAAAGTCTGAACAACACCTGCCAAAAGTTGCTCATGAACCGACTATCTCTATCGTTGACTATAGTCCGAGGCAAACCATGTAACCTGAATACCTCCCTGAAGAAAAGCTCTGCAGTCTGCGATGCTGTGAATGTAGTGGTGATCAGAAAGAAGTGTGCATATTTTGTCAGCCGATCGACAACTACGTAAATACAATCTTTACCTTGGGCTTTCGCAAACCCGTGATAAAGTCCATTGATAAGCATTCCCACTTCCTGTCAGGTATCGGAAGTGGCTGAAGCAATCCAGCAGGATATGTGTGTTCCTGTTTGTTCTGCTGACACACAGAACACCTTCGTACATACTGAAGAACATCAGTCTTTAGCCCTTTCCAAGTGAACCGTTCCCGTACCAGCTTATATGTTTTGAAATAACTGGGATGGCCCGTCATAGGAAGATCATGAAAGGCTCGCAAAACTGTATCCTTCAACTCTGAATTAGGAACCAGAAAAATCCAACCCTTGTAAATGATCAAGTCATTCACAATGGTATACCTACTATCCTGCTCTGTTCCATCAACAATGCTAGAAGCCCATGGGTTCTTAGCATACTCCGTAATAATCCGGTGCCTCCAATCCTCGGAGATCTGTGCCATAGCATTCAACTGAGGTCTGCGAGACAAGGTGTCAGCTACAACATTCTGCTTCCCCTTAATAAAGGTGATGTCAAAATCATACGATTGCAGTTTGCTAACCCATTTTTGCTGTCTCTCATTTAGGTCTCGCTGTCCAAGGAAGTGTTTCAGGCTGTTGTGGTCTGTTCGCACACTGAACTTGATGCCCATCAAATATTGCCTGAACTTGGCCAAAGCATGCATAATGGCTAACATTTCCTTGTCATAGATGCTATAGAACCTCTCAGGACCCCTAAGCTTCCTACTCTTAAAAGCAATAGGGTGTCTCTTCTGCATCAAAACAACACCAATGCCCTCTCCTAAAGCATCACAGTACAAATCAAATGACTTCGTAAAGTCTGGTAATGCTAACACTGGACATGAAGTCATAATCACCTTAAACTTGTCAAAGGACTCTTGAGCCTGTGGTGACCAAGCAAAAGCCCCTTTCTTTGTCAAATCAGTAAGGGGTGCGGCGTGATGTGAGAACCCGCTAACAAATCTCCTATAAAAAGCACACAACCCAATGAATCCTCTGAGCTGTGTAAGGTTCTCTAGTACTGGCCACTCAACTATAGCTCGAACCTTCTCTGGGTCCATATTGACTCCCTTGGCACTGATGATGTGCCCAAGATACAACAACTCAGCCATGCCTAGCTCACACTTGGACTCCTTGGCATAAAAGGACTCCTTAGCCAAGATACCCAGAACTGTATCCAAGTGAGCTAAATGCTCCTCCCATGACTTACTATACACCAGAATGTCATCGAAGAAGACCAACACAAATCTCCGTAGCTGAGAATTGAAGACCCTGTTCATGGTAGCCTGAAAGGTAGCAGGTGCATTGGTTAGATTGAAAGGCATAACCGAGAACTCAAAGTGACCCCCATGGCATTTGAAAGCGGTTTTCTCTATGTCCTGCTCCCTCATCTGAATCTGATGGTACCCAGATCTCAAGTCAATCTCGTGAAGAAGATAGCACCGTGCAACTCATCAATCAACCCATCGATGCGAGGTATCGGGTACCTGTTCTTAATTGTTTTCTTATTGAGCTGGCGGTAATCTATACACATTCGAAGTGATCCATCCTTTTTCTTCACCAATACGACCGATGAAGCAAAAGGTGACATGCTAGGTCTGATATGCCCCATAGCCAACAACTCATTGATTATATTCTCTGTCTCATCCTTGAGTCGTTTCGGATGCCTGTAGGGTGTAATCATAATGGGCTTTGCGCCCTCCTCCAATTCGATAATATGCTCGGTGCCTCTGTCTAGAGGTCTGCCAGGTGGAATGTCACTAAACACTTTAGAGTGTTTAGTCCTGAGTATCTGAATGTCTGGATGGTACTCAACCTTCTGCTGCTCCTGCTGTGCTGGTAATAACATACACTCTGCAGCCCAATCAACCATATCATGACGAATGAGTCTCTGCATCTGTCTGTACGATACCATCCTCTGATTACTTTCTCTGGTGGCTTTGATGACATGAGGTTTCCCATTTACCTTAAACTTCATCTCCATATCCCGAAGATTGAGTGTGAACTCACCCAAATCGTGAAGCCATGCCATCCCAAGTACCACATCAGTATCTCCCATATTAACAATGTAGAATTCAGTCTTGAAGTCGTAGTTGTTCAGCCACATCGAAGATCTGTTATCTTCCTATCACATTTGAGGGTGTACCCATCAACCACCTTGACTCGAATACCCTTAAACTCCTCTGTCTGTATACCTCGTCTCTCTACCAACTGTGCATCTATAAAATTATGAGTAGCACCAATGTCGAGTAGAGTGATCACTTTCTGACTTGCTAGGAGCCTACGTAGTCTAAAAGATCCATCTCTCTGAAGACTAGTCAAATGTGCCTCCTGTAACTTTCTTCCTCCTTCATTTTCACCATCAATTTCAGACCTTTCATCATCTGAATGCTCTGAATCAGCTTGTTGGTCTGACAGATCAGATTTCTCTTCACCCTCATAAAACCACTCCATCTGGTTATTTTTCACTTTGGGACGAAGAGGGCATACATGGTTCTCATCATAAGGCGCCTTGCACCAAAAACACAACTGTTTCTTGCGCAAATCATTTAACGTTTCCCTGTCAAATCGTGGTGCATTTTGTTTCTTGGGATCAGGTGGATCCCTCTTCCTGTCAAATGGCCTATTCCTGTCAAATGATCTATTAGGCCTCGTATAAGGTGTTGAGCTTGAAGAGAAATTGCTCCGAGGTGCTGCAAGCTCCATACTACGTGCCTTCCTCATGGCCTCCTGAAGAGTCGGAGGATCAAATGCCTTGACCCATCCTCTTATCGGCTCCAACAATCCGTCGACGAAGAGAATAACAAGTCTCCTCTTTGAAATTCCTGTCACCATGACTGCAACCCTCTGAAATTCACCAATGTAGGAATCCAAACTACTTGTCTGTCTGAGTTGAGCTAGCTCTCTAAAATAAAGTTATGGATCCTTTTTGTCAAAATGCTCTATGAGCCTGCTGGTGAACTCCTGGTAAGTAGTAACTGCGTGATGACCAAGTGTGTACATGCTGTGATGCCACCAGTCATGCGCCAACCCATCAAGATGCAGTGTAGCAAACTTAATGGCCTCATCCTCTTGCATAAGTCTCAATGATAGGTAATTGTCTAACTTCTGTACCCAAGACCTCGCTGAACTCTTATCAGAACCATCAAAGTAAGGCAAGATAATCTTGCTGACTGCATACTGAAGATCCCTGTTCACCTGTGGCTGTGGCTGCTGGTGCTGAAGAGCTCTGCATTCAAATCTACCTCCCCCTCTAGGTTTATGCACATCCATAAACTCATGAAAAGTCAAAGACTGCCTGATCTCAGGTGCCAATGTCGAATACTCTCCATAAAATCTAGGCACATCTGCCATTGACATGCCATTGTGTGGCTGAAACTCATGATGATGACCCTGCTGCTTTGCCTCCGGAGTCAAAGGTGCCTCTCTAGATATGAATGTAGGTTGTCCAGGCCTACGCTCATGATAGATAGGTGACGATTGCCGCTGTGCTGACACCAATGGCTGGTCTATGCCTGCAGTCCCGCTCGTCTGCCCTATCTGAATATAGTGTTGTTGAGGCGGAGTACACTGCCTCATCGTGCCCATTAACTGGGACATCATGTCCATCATATTATCATGCCTACGTCTGAACTCCTCATTAGTAATATCGCCTCTGACATGCTCTTTCCCTAGATCCCTATGTGTCTCTATAGGAATCTCACGATCTGCCATCAGTGTAGTGACATTGTTCTCACTGCTATTGGAACTGGACCTGTGAATACCCAGAACCCCTGATACTGTCTCACCTTCAGGAATAGGTGGACCTGTCTAATCCTCAACTCTGCCTGTTCCTCTACCCTTACTGTAGAAAATAATATCTTTACTCATGAAAAAGCATCGAAAAAGCACACATCTGACTGAAAAAGCAACTGTAAAAGCACAGGATGGTAGGAAAACTGTGCTCTGATACCATTGTAAGAGACCAGATGTCTCTCAACCCGACCATCGACTGAGAATGCTAGGTTTTTGTTTGTTTTGTTTGTTTTTGATTTTTTTGTAGTTTTTGCCAATAATAAGAAATGGTGCGATTTTGAAAGAGAATGCTTGGAAAATTAAAATAAAATACTACAGATCTAAATATGAAGGAATATAATCGATAGACTGATGCCAAATGATTTATTGTTCTTCCAAATTGATTGCAACTGCGATTAATCAACATGCATAGTATAAGGCAATAACATTTATTTAGAAAACCTGGTTATTGCAGCCGCCATTATGAGAAGTAGAGGTACGGCCAACCTGTGAACTACAGATCTCCAGTATGAGACCCTCCGAACCCTTAAGCGTCCAATATGAACCAGAAGGCAAGAGACTTAGGCGTATTCAGCTGGAGAAGTACGTCCTTGCTGCAACAAAGTACAGCCTCTAGCAGCAATGAAGAAAGTACGGCTGGGAAAAATAAAGGCTCAAACAACTGGTAATGATCTCCAGTCAAGTCGCCCCTGACCTCTGGTGAATAATCTCTTCTCAAACTTATTTTGAATCTATCACGATGAAAGCTGTTCTGACCTACGGATAAGTGCCATGATGACAAGCTTCAGCTGGTATTACCGCAGTCTCAATATGCTGATTACGAAGAGGCGTTCTTCAAAGGCGATGATGCCGCGAAACCTTGTTTCTCGAGCCAGAGTGCTCTCAAGAGAAATGAGACAAATTAGAATAATCATAACATAATGAATTCGATTTGCCTTGGAGAAATATATATCTTCTCTTCATTAAGTCGACCCCCTTCCAAAAAAGCAATTAAATGAGCAATTAAAATATCATTAAATCACCCTTTAGTGACTTAGGCATATTAATTAAATAATGGCGTCCCTTTTCTTAAATGAGTATTAAAATACTCATTTAATATTAATTTATCCCTTATTATAAAGTATTAATAATACTTTATAATTTGCCATTAAATAATTATATTTAATTATTTTAATTAAAATGACTTTATACTATAAAGTTAAATTAATAAACTTTTAATAATGATCAAATGCCTTGATATTTATTGTTTGCTCATCAGATCATCAAACCGGGTCGAAGCTGAGTTGACCAACTGAATCAGGTGCCCTGCCAAAAATAGCAACTCCTGCCTGCCTGACTTACTATAAATAGTATCTATAAATCACTCTGTAAGTGTCCGCAAAGGCCCAAACCTGAATCAACTGCTGGAGTGATGTTCCCAAACGCTGGATAATTGCTTCAAGTGATCCTCTAAACACATCTGCCAGCCTACGAGGATCTGAATGATAGGCTAACCTCTGAAATAACTATACTGCCTAGGAAGGGGACATTACATAGTGCCCTATTAATAACTTGTATGTATACAGTACAATATAACTCAACAAAAGAACATATGAGATACGATCACAGTTAATAACTACCAATATTTTTCAACAAATGAACTCAAAAGAATGTTATAGAGGAAAATGATGTTTGATAATTGTTGGCGTTTAAATTGGCACCTCTGGAGTGCTGATTGTAAACGTTCAACTATTTCAAATATTTTGCAACACTTCTTCGTTATTTAAAGAGAAGTCCCTCTTTGCTGAAAGCAATGCATAAGGGAATGGTAAACTAAGGTTCCTATCTTTTTATACTTCAGCGGTAGGACACAAGGGTGCACAAACACAATGCACCGCAGCTAAGCTTTTTCTCTGGTTTCAGCAGATATTAACTACGACTGTTCTAGCTTTTAATCTATCCAATATCCTCAAGGTAAACAGAGCGTGAGGGGATAGGGGCCGGAATGGATTGGTTGGATCACTTGAATTCGCCGTCTCTTGAGAATATGGTCGAGGCTCTAAACTTTTGGATATATGCTGGGATAAGGTTGGTACAAGCAAACACTCTTTATGGTAAGCTGGATCTAAGACTTGCTAAGGAGGAGGAACCCCTATCCGAGGTATGGGCTAGGAAACGACTTAAAAGAAACAACAAATTACGATGTCTTGGCCGACAAACTTGCTAAGGAGGAGGAATCCCTATCCGAAGTATAGGTTGAAGGACAATCCATTAGACAACAATAAACGATAGCTGCCAATGACAAACATCCAAGGATGAGGAATCCCTATCCGAGGAGGGAAATGAAACAACAAGCTATTGAACACAAAACATAGAAAGAAAAATAGGTAGATCAAAATGCAAGCGCCTTTTGATATTTTTCTTCAAGCTTCATCAATGAATTACAAAGGTTGGGACAACAAAGGCACAAAATCATACACAATTACAATCAACCAACGAACTCTCATTCAGGAGTGAACAAATATTCGCTTTCAAAGCTGCTGGGAACAATGGCACAACAATTTTGCATAGCAAATAAAGGTTAAACAAACAATGAGCCCAAGGGTCTTATTTATAGAACTCAAAGGAGTGGGAAACCCTAAAATCTCCTTGAGTTAACAATGAGTTCTTGCCAATCAATTAGCAAGATTTATTCCTAAAAAGGGGGAACAAGTAGTTAACTGGAAGACTACTTTAGTTAATTGAAAGTAAACAAAGAGTCAACTGGAAACTACTTCAGTTGACTGAAAGCAAACTAAAGATGAACTTTAATGTAAAGTATCCCTCCAAAATAGACATCCACATTTAGTGGAGATCTAAGATCCACAAATTGTGGAAGCCAAATAGACATCCTTAATCAGTGGGATCTGACAATGCATGATTTATGGGTTATGGAGATAACTTGGAAAGGGGCATCAAGTTAACTCCAATTATATTTAATGTCATCTTGAGTTGACTTGGAAAGAAGCATCAAGTCAAACTCAAGTAT
The DNA here is from genome assembly GCA_007258455.2 of Sequoia sempervirens. Lineage (NCBI taxonomy): Eukaryota > Viridiplantae > Streptophyta > Pinopsida > Cupressales > Cupressaceae > Sequoia > Sequoia sempervirens. Next base: position 14,258 of record VDFB02157073.1, read on the forward strand.
CATAAATGCCACTTGGAGGGTGTAGGACTTCCTTCTTTGGTGCCTTTACAGCTCACCATTAATCAACATTGTTTCTATCCATTCGTTGACTTCATCAGCCTCTGGGGAGTTAATGCTTTGTAGAATGATGACGTGGTGTTTGAGCATTACCTCACTTGTCGTGAGTTGATTTCCGAAGTCTATACACTGAGATGCTACCTCTTCGAACTTGGTTGATAAAGCTACCACCTTAGCTAGCTTGCAACCATCTGGATCATCAAGAAAGGTACTGCAGATGACGTCTCTGAACTGATTCTGTACAATGATCATCTCGATGTATTCTCCTCCCTCATGCTGATATTCCAGGCAAGGGAATGATATTAGCAACATTCTTGCGAGGTTGATAATAGTGGCGACCACCCATCTGTAGTCAATCAACTCTACTGAATGGGTGTCATAGGCTTTCACCTTGTACGCCAGTTGTTCTTTCCAAGCAAAAAGATGTTGCTTGTTTTCCTCAGAGTAGACTGATTGATATGCCAATTGCAAGTCTGCAATTGTGCTCTCGTCTTCTAGCCTCTTCTCTGCAATTCTTTGTTTTGATTGCTGGATCTCTGCGCGAAGTCCATGTGCTCTATCCCGTAACTGGTATAGATTTTCCAGTATACATCTACCTTTGAGAACAAACTCCTCCACTTGATCTCTCAAGTGTTTGCCTTATGTTATCAGTTGTTGATGATTCTATTTTGTGGGGAGATCTAGCAATCATGCTGGTAAGGTTGAGACGTTTGGGGTGCCATGCATCAAGCTGGAAATGTATGACCCCAGTTGCTGATTTTCAGCCTTTAAGGCTGCTTTTTCTTTTCCATCCTTGGTCATTCTTTCTTGTGACCTCACCAAAGCTATTATGAGAAGATCTGCCTCAACTTGTCGTGTAGTCTTCCCGAGGTTAAGTTTAGACAATGTATAGTCTTCTACTTGTACCTCGTGTATGCTTTTCTCTATTGGTGGGGCAGCAGTCTCTATGATGAGTTCACAATTTGCATTCCTTTCTATGTGAACTTGCTTCTTCAACTTCTTCGCCAGCATCTCTTGTGGGACGTGGTCGAATTCAGTGAAGTCAAGTTCATAGAGGGTTTTTCCCTCTTTCTTCCTAGGAAGTCTTCAAGCCAAATGGAATCTCGGCTAACTTCACTAGGAGGAATATGGGGCCCTTGAATGCCCGATGTGTGAGACTGTGTTGGAGCAATGTCTCTCGGTGGCGAGTCGAATCCAATGAGGACTTGTGACTGTCTTGATGGTGGTGATGTTGGCCTTTCACATTTTACTCGCGAGGCCTTGTTTTACTGCTTCTTTGGCTCCTCTGGCTTCTATATGACTCTTTAAGCGACTATTGTTGCCTGGCTCATAGCAACCTGCTTTGGTTAGATGTGATCTCTATTCCCACTTGCCTGCAGGGCAGCAATACCCGACTATTTCAAGGTTGCTTTCTCATGTGCCCTCTGTGTTCTGGGTTTTGTGGGCTTCGGCATCCTCATCCCTTTGGGAGGATTGCACCACTACTTCTACCTAGGCTTCTTTCTTGAAGTGGAAGGTGGTGTAGACTGAACCTGTGGCGGCTCTGTTCTGTGAGGTACCACCTTGATTTCTTGATGTTGAGATAGAGTTGGCTATTTCTAACCACTCTACTCGTTTTTTCCTCTATAGACGTGCTTTCCTTGGCATACCAATCCACTCTTGGGAGCTGTTGGGAGTCAACTGAATCTGCGAAGAATGAGGGGAGAATGACTTCCCCTTCATCGTTAGATAAGCCCTCGATGTTTGCTGACATAAAATCAGCAATTTGCAGGAGCCTGAACCTGCTATAGTTTCTTCTTCGCACTTCATACTTCTCTAGACAATTTACCCAATAATCTTCCATAGAAGATTTATGTGACGAGTGTTGCTCGAGATGCGCTGCATAGAGCCCTCTGGGATCATAGGACCTCCTCTCAATGAGGTACTTGAGATTAGGCCTCACCGTTTCCTGACCCATCATCTTAGCATCTGCCGCGAACCTACATCTATAGAGTCCCATTCCAACGGGAAAGTTTACAATTGTCTTCTTCTTCAAGCACAAGTAGACGTGGACTTCAGACAACTGTCTTAGGAATTCCATGAAGACTACCCTATCTGAAGGGTATCTTGGCATCATGGCTGGGTGACCAATGTAGCCATACACACATATGTAGAACATAGGGAATTGGATGAACCAATCCGCCCAATCCGCCATTGCCTCTCTAGTTGTCTGTGAAATACGCACGTGCATCTCATGGTCTAGCTCTCGTACGGTGTGCATGATGAAGTGATCACTTGTTCTTTTGAAGTGTCGCTCTGCTTGAGTAAACTCAAGACGTGTAAAATGCTCATGAACCTTCTGCACACCTAAGGTTCCCACATTGTTCAATATCTTGAAATCACCTTGGAAGGCAATCGGGTATACCAGGTAAGAACACATGTGAAACCTATGAGCTTCCAGATACCCAGTGATCTGTTGGTGGAGTGTCACTAATCAGAGTGGCCCAGTCATAATGTTCCCTTCTGCCAATGATTTTCGCAATGACATAATACATCCATGACTGGAATTGATTGCCATCCTCTTCTCCAGTGATTCTATTGAGTAGAGTGATTAACACTGTGTACTCATCTTTACATTCTCCTCGTCCAACCAACTTAGGCAAGTTAGCCTTTGTCACTTTTAGCCATTTTTCAGCTATTATCCTTTGACATTTGTCTTTGGCTGTCTCGAATGCCTTCTCACATTCCGTCACTGATATGACTTTGCTGTTAGGACATGACAGAATATCAAAGCACTTTTCAATATCCTGAGGCTTTAGACTGCAAACAATTCTCCCATCCACTGCTTTGATTTCTCTAGTGGTAGGATTGTAATGCTTAACACAAGCGATTACAAGCTCCACGCTCTGTAATGTGATGGGGATGGACACAGCCTGTAGCAGCCCGGATTCTTCAATATTCTGCAATGTGATCTGATTCATGCCCTCCAGCTGTTCAAGATTAACCACTGGGTTTACCTGATGTAAGTTTGTGTCAACCGTTTTCAAGTAATCATGAAATAGGTTCGTCTTGGTCCTGTATTGTACCTGAGAGTACTGCATCTTGAAAAACTTAAAGATTGACTATAAACTTGACCTTGACCGACAATTTTGAGGAAACCCTAAAATAGGCACCTATAAAGTATTTTTCAGAAAAAGTCGGCACATAGGTTTTTATTAAATTAACTAATGTTGTTATTTCGGTTTCAATTTTGATTACGAAACTTTTGAAAAACCCCCAAAAAGCAGAACCTTCAAGTTTTGCTTTGATTCTGGAAAATATACGTGAGATGGGTTTCCCTTTGGAAAATTGTCTTGAATCGCGGTTAGTGAGATCTAATCTGGCCCCTCCCCTTTGTGACATGCAGAAAACCTAAGACAAGAAGAGAGGAAGTAGACAAAAGATGGATTGGAAGTTTTTTATCTGACTCCCTGAGAAAATCTATCTCTGAATCCAACCTCACTTCTGTTTCAGATCTGCAAGAAATATCGAAGAATAGACAAAAACCTTGTCCAGATCTGTAAATGGCGTCCTTGAGGGCTTATGGCTGTTCTTGATCATCAACCTGCAATGAAATAATGAAGTGGGACGCCTATACCTTGATTATATAGACTTGAGCCTTAGATCCACAAGTTTGGGAACTTAACTCATGATCAAAAGTTGATTTGGCTTGATCTGAAGTTCAAAAAGGTGATTTCCACTGATTGTGGAGCGAGTTGGCCAAGTTTATCTCAAAATATCTTGACTTTAGTCAACAACTTTGCCTTTGACCTTTTCTAGGCGTCCCTTTTGAGTTTTGCAAGTTTTTTACTATTTTCTTTGTTGAATGACCCCAGTTTGATCCTAAATCTAGATTGATATGTTGATCCTGAGCTGTTGTTGGTACATTCACTGTCGAGCTGGAGGTAAACTGAAGAGAAGTGCCTGGGAGATATGATGGCAAAAAGCTGAGTTTGTGGCCTCAAAAGACGGGCGCCTTTCTCAAGGAAGGGCGCTTTTGCTTTTGCCTTGGTGGATTTTCAGTTGTTTGATCTTTAGCTTTTGACTTGAGCTCTCGTGCTTTGATTTGGAATCCTCGTTGATCGGAGAAACATACGATCTCGTTTGATATCTCATCATGTAGCCAACTCTGTTTCGCCGAGGATGACTAGAGTTGGAAAACTCAAAAGTCAATTTAGGGTTCCTTTATTCAAGGGCGCCCCTTAATGAAAAGGGCGCTTTTACCTTTTGCACAGTGATTTTCACCTTTAAAGATGCTCCAATTTGACCTTGATTATCTAGTGATCAACTTGTCAAATGCTTGCGCTCGTAGCTACATTGTCAAGATCGACCTAGATTGAGGAAACTGTCTTGGGAGGCCCTCTAACATTTGGCAGCATCTAAAGGCTCATAAAGAAGGGCGCCTTTTCTACCTTGATCCTCACTTTCGACAACTGTTTCTGATGTCTTTGTCAACTACCTCTTTTAGCTCAGCTGACAATTGTCGGTGATCAACTTATCAGATGATCTTACTGATTGCTTCGTTGTCGAGCCAACAGGAGAACGCCGAGGAGGACTGCCTTGGATGATTCATCAGGTTGTATCTGACCTTTGAGAATCAAGGGCGCCCCTCAATGAAAAAGGCTCTTTTTGCCTCGTGAATTGATTTCCCCTTCGTAGCGTTTCCAGAGTTAGCCAATTTTCGGCCTTTTCTGGTTTTGAGAATCTCCTTCGTCAAACAACATCTTTTTCATCCTTTTTCGCCATGGTTGCATCGTCAAAGCTTTTGAAGCTTAGCTTTCAGCACCTAGTACTGGCCAATCTGCCATTAATGGCTGCGGAACTCCTAACTTTGTTCCTGAAAAATAGAAATAGATCCATCAGAGTAAAACGTGTCTTTTGATGATTCTGACTTGACCAATGTGATCGTGAAGTCATTGTGTGTCTGTCATGTCCCATTTTTAGCCCGAGCATCGAGTTATTGGGTGTGGCCTATCGGGGAGACCCTGCGTGGGGCGACGGAGTGATGGTTAGAGGTCGTTTGGGAGCTTTGGCTCATTGCGAATGACCGATGTTGATCAATTAGCTGGTTTGGGCTCGATGGGATTCTTGCGATTGCCTTTTACTTGATTCTGGCGATAGGACCCTGCTATTTTTTAGCGATATAGCTTTGGCCGATTACGGGTGCTTGATCCGTCGACTTGAGGGCAGACATCGGATGAGTAACGAGAGAAATATTAATGTTAATTGTATTAATTAAATATTAATTATTTAATAATTATAATATAAAGTTATAATATTAGAAATTATAATAACCGTGATTTGCCTTGAGGGGGTGCGCCCATCATCAGAAAGGGGCCAGTTTGAGAATTAATTTATTATGAAATATCTGGCTGAAGACTATGGGAATATTAAATGAATTAAAAGTTGAATATTTAAAAATTCCCTATCTTTAAGGAAATCGCACTTTTGTGCCATAAAGGGGTTTTGCATTGGTTTTGGAGCCATTATGACATTCATGAATTAAAAATTGATCAGTCTTGCCAGAGAACGGAGACCTTAGGGTTTGAGTTCGAAATTCGTCGGAGAACGAGCCATCTCCGTCGAAGCAGTTCAGAGGATGTGAAATAACATCTGATTTATTGCCAGTTGAGAAATTTCTTCATCCAGAAGAAATTACAGAGCTTACAGATATCATTCATCGTCGGAGTTTCACAGAAGTTTCTTCATCAGGGTTTCAGAGAGGGTATCCATTCAGAAGACATTTATTTCATTTAGGCGTCCAAATTCAGGAGATCTGGAGAGTTTGAAGGAGCCGTACAAATTCATTTAATGCATGCAGCAGGCCGTACTTCTGTACCAGGGCCGTACTATTTATCTTGAAGCGTAGTCATTAAGGAAGCTTTTGCCAGAGGTTTGATTCAGAAGATATATATTTACCCAAGCGCATATCCTTGGTTATTCTGGAGACTAGGAAGAGAAGCCGTACAAGATTATTAATTGCTGTTTCAGCCGCACAAGGCAGTACTGTACAGGCCGTACCATCCAGCAAGAGGCGTGTTTTTATGAGGGAGCAAATCGCCTTTCATTCTTGACTTCTGCCTTCACCATTCAAGGCGTCCACAGTCCAAGGTTTATTTGGCAACTTCCGACAGAGGGAGAAGGGGATTTTGTTGCAGCCGTACCAGATTCACCAGCTTATTCATTGCTGTTTCAAATCAGGTTTTCAAATATTTATTGCCTTTTTGCTTTGCATGTGATAAGATCTTCATTGTAATAGTTGCAAAAGAATAATCTATGAACTGGCTTCAGTCTTTGTGCTAGGGTTTGATATTTACGGAGTTAAAGAATTTTTATTTGAATTTATTATTCCTTTCAAACAAAATCGCATTTTACCATATTCATGCAAAAACCCTAGAAACGTCAAAAAACCAAAATATTCAGAAAAAACAAACAAAAACATCGGATACAGAGGAAATGGGGAAACTGGGGTTTCTACAGTGGTATCAGAGCTAAATCCTGCCATCCTGAGGGTTTAGCCATCTTCTGCAGCCGGAACAGTTTGGGTTTTACCAGGTATTATACATGCAGACGTGCTCTGATTGACAGGCACCAGAGTTTGAGCAGGCAGCCGGGAAACATGGCTGACAGGAATTACAAGTCTGATAGAACAGATAATCTTAGAACAGAGTTTCCTCACGATAACAGAGATCGGAACAGTGCAGAGGTCTTGCATGCACTTAGAGATCTTCGTGCAGGTCAACGGCGGTCAAATGGTGTATTACAACAGTTGGCAGATGCACTTCAGAGACTGGATACTCCGAGGAGATCGTCACCACATCGTGACGACGACAGGAGTGTTGCAAGTTCACGGAGAGCTCCTAGGACAGTGTCACGGACAACAGATAGGCCTACTAGGCCCATTTTCGCGAGACAGGAGCCCGATGAGGTTATAGCAGGTGAGAAGCATGAGGATTTGTTCGCGGATACATTAAGGACAGCGAACGACGAGTGGCAGTTAGTATCACCTGAGATCAGCGGAAGGATCACGATTGACAGAACACCACAAAACACAGAAAGAGAAGTAAATAGCATGTTCCAGGAGTATAGCATTCTACCGCAGAAAATTAAAAAGGAACTTCCATTCTTGAGTTTCATGGATTTGCACCCGAGACTTTGTCATAAGACAGAGTTGGCAAAAACGGAATATATCACTATAGCTCGTGAGTTGTTTACACCTGAAAGGGATCGAGAATCTACACATAAGGATGATACAATTCTTCGTCAAACTGATTTGATAGTCTCCTATGAAGAAGGAAGAAATTTATGTGATGAATTTGATAGAAGTGCTGATTTAAGTCGAGAACACACTAGCACAGCCTTGGGTAAGGATTTACCTACATCGTCCTTACAAGAGGTGGTTCAAGAAATTTCTACCATGGAGGCTACTTCTGATTTTTATGACAGCGATGATAAAACTTCGCGTGAGCATGAGCCAGCAGCTGTTTCACAGATGCAAAGTAACCCTATTGAGTTGTCACGTGAAGAGACTCAAGAGTTGGGTACTACAGATGCAATTGGCGTTGAGAATTTATATCATGGTGAGCCTGATTTTCCGGATCAGACCTTTGGAAACCAGCTAGAGGATTCATATGTTGATATGGAATCCCATGATCATGCTTGGGATGGGCATGCAGTTAATTATGGAGTAGAAGCGTGTGAAGATACTGTCATGCCGGCAACTTCTACCGTACCAGTTGAGCTATCCTTTGAGGTACCGAGCAGCAGTACCTTAAATGCTGAGGTGTGCATGGATGAAAGCACACCTGATGCTGCTTATCATGCAGTGAGCGATGACGGATCAGCGTCATATCATAGTGCATATGAGGAGCCAGAAATCTTGTATGGGGGTCGTAAGCTTCAGAATCCTCATCATTTGGTTGGGCAACTACAAGTGAATGATAATATGATTGCCACCGCCCTTGAGCATTTTGACGTTGCTCGTCAGATGTTGACTACCTATGGTTGGAGTCCGCCTTTGACAAGTGAGCACAGTGAGAGTGGTTTTTCCCTTGCAGTGATACATGCACTCCGAGAAGCAATTGGAATGATGAAACAAAACTACCTTAAATTACTTGCAGACAGGGATTTCCTTCTTGAGTGGGATTGCATTTGTTATGATGCATTGAAGGGAAAGGAGGAGCGGATCGATGAGCTCACTCATGAGCTTGAGGTGACTAAGGACGCATTGCATAGCACCCAGTTGGCTCTTCGAGAGTCACAGCTACAGATTGCGAAGCTTACCGTGGCGTTGAGATTGGCACAATCTTCACCATCTTTGGATATAGTTCAGTCTTCCATGGCAGCGATTGGTGACGAGTATACACCCATGGTTCCTAGTAGTGAGGGAGATGTTGAGGAGGTGATTACATCCATCACGTTCACAGGAGCAGTTGATACAGATAGGATGAGTGCACTCGACGAGAGTAGCAGTGAACCACGCGTTGCACCAGGTTCTCTTGAGATTAGTTTCGTGATGGGTGATGCAGGGCAGCTCATTGATAATTCCTGTGACATGGTTGTGGATTCACTAGAGAGTTGTGTGACAACCCTCGATACTTGCCCATCTTCATAGCAGATATTCAGAGTCTCATCCAGTTGGGAGAGTGGTACTTGTGTTGATTTGTTTCCCTCTCCTGGAAGCAAATTAATCTTTTCGTCCGATGCAGTTGACTATGATCGGCAGCTGGTTGAGCCAAGTCAGGAGTACAATTCAATTTATTATTCCAGCGATTCAGAGATGGATGATTCAGATCAGGATGGAGTGATTGTACAGTTTGTGAACAATCCATTATTTGAATTTGATGGTGGTTTGGGCTATGATAATCCACTCTTCGAGTTGGAGGCTGATCGTACTCTTGATGCTAGTTCTTGGTTGGGTGATAATCGTAGTGTTTGGGATTGTTCCAGTGCATCGCAATTCCAAACAAGACTCACAGAGGAGTTTAATGAGGTGTACATGGTGAGGAGTGCTTATAGTTTTTCCTTTGATCCACCTGTACATGATTCGTATTCGATGCACCATTCTTGTGCACAGGGTGATTCTCTTGGTACAGTCGAGGGGAGTAATTCATTACTGTGTGCAGAGTTACCATCTTCACAAGATGGGATTAGCGGATGCAGGTACTTGACTCAGCAGTTTGCGGGGTATTACTTGCAGGGGCAGCAGTTAGTTTTACATCATGCCGATGTGTATTTGACAGAGCTTGATACTTCTATGTCGCGGATTTTTCATACCGGTACATGGTTACAGGGCGACTATGTTGTTAGTTGGCATGATGGCTTGGACAGTTATCACATCCATGAGGGTTTAGCAGAGGACAGCGAGAGATCCAGGATAGTAGATGCTTCTAGAAGTTTTTATCTCTGCATGACAGATGGATGTGGATTCATATTGTATTGGGATCCCGGTGGCGACAGCTTTGACACCGAGCATTGGATGGGTCCTATTGGGTTACTTCACTATTCTCGGCATGGTGAAGTTGGAGGCAGTAGAGCGCAGTGGCAGCCTGAGGAGGATCGTCACGACAGACTTTCACTCTGGGTTTGGGATCCAGGGATAGCTCGCGCAGTTGAGTTTGTTGATGCTACAGGAGACAGTTCGAGATGTGTGGGACATGTCACAGTTTTTCTTATGGGCCTTCCGAGGTTTGGAGTTTCTTTGCAGTGGAGATTGCTTGGGGTCAAGCAATTTCAGGGAGGGCGGACTGTCATGTCCCCATTTTTGACGAGCATCAGAGTTCGTAAGATTGGCCTATCAGGAGACCCTCGTAGGCTGACAGAGTGGTTAGAGGGTCGTTTGGGAGCTTGGCTCAGCTGCAGACAGGCAGTGTTGATCAATTGGCTTTCGTTTGGGCTCGATCGGAGACTTCTTGCAGAGTTGCTATTTTTAGCAGTTCCTGGCAGGCAGCGTGGGACCCACCGCTATTTTTAGCATTATGGCTGGCGTTGAATTGCCCGGTGTTAAATGCGGCTTGACGGAGCGGCCATGGGATGAGTAGCAGAGAAATATTAATATTTAATTGTATTAATTAAATATTGGTATTTAATGATTATAATATAAAGTTATAATATTAAATTATAACCCAAGTGATTTGCCTTGAGGGAATTAAGCCCATCATGATCGGTGTTAATTCATGGAAAATATAAAAGTGAAACCAATAAGTATCATGGTTCCTCAATTGGTCATTGTAATCTGGTCTTGCCGGGAAGGCGGAGACCTTAGGGTTTTGAGTTGAAGTGCGTCGGAGAGCGAGAGCATCTGTGTCGGAAGCTGATTGGGAGAGATGTGAAATAACATCGATTTATTGCAGTTGAGAAATTTCTTCATCGGAAAAGAAATTACGAGCTTGAGATATCATTCATAAATGAGTTTCAGGATTTCTTCATGAAGTGAGAGAGGGTATCCATTCAGAAGACATTTATTTCATTTAGGCGTCCAAATTCAGGAGATCTGGAGAGTTTGAAGGAGCCGTACAAATTCATTTAATGCATGCAGCAGGCCGTACTTCTGTACTAGGGCCGTACTATTTATCTTGAAGCGTAGTCATTAAGGAAGCTTTTGCCAGAGGTTTGATTCAGAAGATATATACTTACCCAAGCGCATATCCTTGGTTATTCTGGAGACTAGGAAGAGAAGCCATACAAGATTATTAATTACTGTTTCAGCCGTACAAGGCAGTACTGTACATGCCGTACCATCCAGCAAGAGGCGTGTTTTTATGAGGGAGCAGATCGCCTTTCATTCTTGACTTCTGCCTTCACCATTCAAGGCGTCCACAGTCCAGGGTTTATTTGGCAACTTCCGACAGAGGGAGAAGGGGATTTTGTTGCAGCCGTACCAGATTCACCAGCTTATTCATTGCTGTTTCAAATCAGGTTTTCAAATATTTATTGCCTTTTTGCTTTGCATGTGATAAGATCTTCATTGTAATAGTTGCAAAAGAATAATATATGAACTGGCTTTAGTCTTTGTGCTAGGGTTTGACATTTACGGAGTTAAAGAATTTTTATTTGAATTTATTATTCCTTTCAAACAAAATCGCATTTTACCATATTCATGCAAAAACCCTAGAAACGTCAAAAAACCAAAATATTCAGAAAAAACAAACAAAAACATCGGATACAGAGGAAACGGGGAAACTGGGGTTTCTACAGTGGTATTAGAGCTAAATCCTGCCATCCTGAGGGTTTAGCCGTCTTACCACTTGGCGGAGCAGTTTGGGTTTTTACCGGTATTATACATCGCGGGCGTGCTGCGATTGTGAGGCACGAGTTTGGCGGGCAGCCCAGGAAACATGGGCGGCCGGGGGAATTCTGGTCATTAGAGGCAGAGATAATCTTAGAGCGAGTTTCCCTCACGATACTTGAGAGGTCGAATAGTGCGAGAGGTCTTGCATGCACTTAGGAATCTTCGTCTTGAGTCAACGGCGGTCAAATGGTGTATTACAGCAGGTGGCAGTTGCACTTCAGGGACTGGATACTCCGAGGAGATCGTCACCACCTCGTGACGATGACAGAAGTGTTACAGGTTCGCGGAGAGCTCCTAGGTCAGTGTCACGGACAGCGGATAGGCCTACTAGGCCCATTTTGTGAGCAGGGGGCAGATGAGGTTATGGCGAGTGAAGCATGAGGATTTGTTAGCGGATACATTTAGAACCCGTGAGCGGCCAGTGGCCCGATTAAAGTATCACGAGATCCGTGGAAGGATCCGCGATTATTGAGAACACCACAAAACACAGAAAGAGAAGTAAAAAGCATGTTCCAGGAGTATAGCATTCTACCGCAGAAAATTAAAAAGGAACTTCCATTCTTGAGTTTCATGGATTTGCACCCGAGACTTTGTCATAAGACAGAGTTGGCAAAAACGGAATATATCACTATAGCTCGTGAGTTGTTTACACCTGAAAGGGATCGAGAATCTACACATAAGGATGATACAATTCTTCGTCAAACTGATTTGATATCTTCAGTCTCCTATGAAGAAGGCAGAAATTTATGTGATGAATTTGATAGAAGTGCTGATTTAAGTCGAGAACACACTATACTGACCTTGGAGCCAGGATTTACCACCATAGATCATACAAGAGGTGGTTCAAGGAAATTTCACGTGATGCTTTACATTATGATTCTGCATTCAGTGATCCTAATTCTTCAATAACTAGCACTTTCAAGTTTTATGCTTGATGCAACTGAAATTCTTTATTGTATTTGTATGGAAAAGTGTCTGAGATTTTACCCTTTTTTTTGGATTGCAGCTTGTGAGGAAGACATTGGCATCTCTACCCTTTAATTCTCAGTCACAGAGTCCTTCACCCTACTTTGATCAATCCCTTTTTCACTTTGATGAGAAGGTAAATTATTGTGATGTATTAGATTGTGTAATAGCCTTATGATTATGTTAACACATCAAATTTTTTCATTTGTTGTTAACATTGAAACTATGTTTATCATAGTTTTGATATCCAGAGTGTTTCTAAATTCAGAAGAAACCTTTATCATGTTTGTATTGTCTTAACATAGGGATTTCCTCACTGAACTTTTTCTGCAAACCTGGGATATAAGGCTGACTAATATAGCTTATTGTTTAGCTAATTTCCCTTGTTAGTTTTATTATGTCCGTATGTGTTTGTGTATAGATAGATAGATGGATAGATAGACAGGCAGGCAGATAGAGTTTTACCCATGTTGCTTGGAAGGTCTTCTTCCTTCAGCAGGACATCAGTACACTATAGTTTCCCCTCAGCACAGAAGCATACCCAGCAGTGTTTGCCTACGGAATGTAACTCAAATCTTACGTACTACTGGCAAACTAGTCATGTGCAGAACATAGAATAAAACAGTAACCAGAAAGATATCATGTTTGAATACCAGAAACTTTATTCATTATCAGAAATATCATGTACAATCCAAGAGTATCAGCAGTGCTTAACAATATAACCATCGGCACATAACTCCCTCCCGACTATCCCAACAGACTACATATAACGTTCGGTGGTGGTTAGATAACCAACCGACACGACATTTCATAACAACATTAATATTAACATTAATCCGAACGTGATTACCCGAAAGTACATGACATGTATTATTCTTACTAATCTATAGCTTTATTAGCAATTGGCCGACTACGACCAAGGCCGACTAACACAAAAGTAAGCTATGCTATCTACATCATCCCCCCCCACAAAAGAAGTCGTCTTCCAGACGACATACATATAGAAAGACAAGTTCAATGAGAAGTAGGGGGAAGTGAGTGCGTCCCTGGATGCACAAATGATGTCGGAGTAGTAGAAGAATGCTCCGCTCGCAGTCGCCTCACCTCCTCGGTACGTGTGCGAAGCTGCCGATCTGCCAGTATCTCCCTCTCCCTCGCAGCCTTTACCATACGGGCTGCCTCCATCAGTTGGCTTTTTGCCTTCTCCGCCTCTGCACTCTTGGCCGCCAAATCAACATCTTTTGCAGCCAACTGATCTTCCAATGCTTTTACTCGCTGCTCCCATGCTTCCTCTTTCTGCTTTGCTTCCTCCTCCAAGGCGGCCACCCGAGGCTCCAAGACTTCCAATCGAGCTCCCCTCTCACTGGCAAGCCAAGTTTGTTCGGCCAAGTCATTCTGGATGTTCCTTATGGTAGCAGTGGACTCCTCCTTAACCCTTTGCAGGAGTCTCTAGGCTTCCACTCTTCGTGATACCGCTACCTCAGTAGAAAATACTTGGCGTTTCATGAGGAGAAAGACATCTCGAAAGGCAAGCTCTATGTGATATAAGCTTTCCAGAACCCTTGCGTCTCTCCCTGCTAGTCTCGGTGGTCGACCCCGCCAGGCTCTCATCATTGCAGGAGTCTCTCCTGCTGGCCACTCCTTGCCAAATATCCGTGTGAACTCAGCCTCACACCCCATCTGTACGAATCCTCGGATGCGCTGAACTTCTTGGCCCACTAGAGGAGATCGGCCAATCTTGAGGTCTCTGGAAACCTGTCCCACTCGGATCATTAACCTGCCCATGTGCTCTAGCTCCTGTACATATCGTTGCACCGTGCCTAGTGGATCTGATGGGTCTGGTTGTGACATCTCCACAACAAATCCCTCCGTGGAGTCACCCTTCTCGTTCTCCTCATCGCCGGGAGCTGTAAAAGGTTCTGTCTCCTCCTGGGGTGGTTCCCCGACTATCTGCTGAGGCTCATGTATGGGCGTCCCTGGCTCCTCTTCTGTTCTAGCCTCAGGGTGTGCAGGTGCGTCCTCGACAAGTCTGGCTGTCTCACTTTGCTGAGTGTGAACGATTGGCCCTTCCTCACCCCCTAGTCCCTCCGAGGGGCTCTTCTCCCGCTGTTCTGGCTACTCGGCCACTTCTAAGGTGAGGCCTACTGATCCCAACCAGCTATCAATCTGGGCTACACCGGGTGCTCCTGGGGCTGGGGTAGTCTCCTTAGTGACTGCAATCGTTCCCAAGTTCCTGCTACTCAAGTTGCCACTCCTGACGCCGAATGCCGTTTGGATTATGCAACGCACCAGCTACATTCCAGAGGATAATACTCCACATTTTTGATAAAATGTTGGTAGGTAATTTCAAAGCTTTCCTCGATGACTGGTCAATTTATAGTGATAAGGAAAAACATTTGAAAGCCTTAGGCGAGTGCATGGAACGGTGTAGAGCAGCCCGTCTTGCCTTGAATCCGAAGAAATGTAGATTTATGGTGCCACAAGGGAAGCTGCTCGGACACATTGTGTGCAAA
>VDFB02157075.1:0-38910 GCA_007258455.2 Sequoia sempervirens
TCTCTCTCTCTCTCTACCTCTACCTCTCCCCTTCTTTCCCTCTCCCTTCCCTCTCCTAATTCTCTCTCTCTCTCTCCCTTCCCCCTCCTAATTCTCTCTCTCGCCCTCTCTTTGTCTCTATCTCTGTCTCCCTTTCCCTCTCTCTCTGTCTCTCCCTTTCCCTCTCTATCTCTATCTCTCTCTTTCCCACCCTCCACCTCCTAATTACTCTTGGGTCTATGTGTGCAAAAATTGGATATCCGATTTAAATCGGATATCCAATTTAGATTAGATATCCGATTTAAATCGGATATCCAATTTAGATTAGATATCTGATTTAGATCAGATATCCGATTTAGAGCACCAAAATATTACATTTTAAAATGTTTTTTAAATTAGATATTAGACACGAATTAGATATCCAATACAAATCGGATATCCAATTTAAATCAGATATCCGTTTTGAATCGGATATCCAATTTAAATTGGATATCCGATTTGTAGAAATTTGGCTTGGGCATTGCTATGGAGCAATGTATTGACACCAACCCAAAAAAAAAGTTAACTCAGGATTTTCGCATTTTTTGGCAAGTGAAAAACGCTACTTTTTTCATGTTGCCACTTTTTGGCCCATCATGATCCTGCACATACCTGAACCAATAAAATTCTTTCTCCTTTTTGTTACATTTTTGCACTATTTGTAAATTGATTATAAACTTTACAAAAAATTAGAAGCCTGACACATTTTAACACTATTTGTGAGCTAGCTAAACTTTTAATAATTTTTTTACAGTTTTTTCCAATTCTCGAACCTTCAAACTTTGTGGCATATTGAATGTTCCTTCCTTTATAACATTTTTAAAACTTTTTGTGAGCTTTTGAACTTTGTGAAGATTGAAACTTGTCATAGTTTCAGATAATTCTTAAACTCATGAACATTGTGATAGACCAAACCTGTTGACAAGTTGAATCCTTCTAGCTTTGTCACACTTTCATATATTTCATGAACTATCAAACTTTGTGAAAAATAGAGCCCATCAACACTTAAAATTATTTCCCTTCAATTTTTTTAAGACTGTGAGATTAACCTCCAACAATTTTCACTCACCATACATAGGAAATGGTATTTTAGTCCATAAACA
Organism: Sequoia sempervirens; assembly: GCA_007258455.2. Classification (NCBI taxonomy): domain Eukaryota; kingdom Viridiplantae; phylum Streptophyta; class Pinopsida; order Cupressales; family Cupressaceae; genus Sequoia; species Sequoia sempervirens. The sequence goes on from VDFB02157075.1 coordinate 1,122, forward strand.
TAAATTATTTATAAAAAAGACATTACAAATCCACCCTTTCCAAAACCGCTCACCCTCCAAAAATTCAAATTTAAAATACTTAAAAAATTAAAACATACCAAAAGATGGATGTTGAATGGTGTCGCAACATTCTTCTTGTTGAAACAACTCAAGCCCTAATAATTTTTTCCTTAAAGCACGTTTCCTCAAACATCCTACTACCCACTTAGTCACCATTTTTGTTTGTCCAATAGTTTGCAATTGATAACTAATGCTAGGAGTGATTTTTACACTTGAAAATTAAAATAATTCCTACTAAAAGTAATTAGAAATTTATGTATGTCTATTATTGCCAATATTTAGGCAACCCTTGTAGCCTAAACACCTCCTTGAAGAATAATCTATTTTGAATTCAAAATAAATGGTAAATAAGGACAAATAATCACTTAGTCTTTCCATAACATAGCTACAATTTTTACCTGGAGATCTACCATGGAAAGAAATGTAATGAATCCATGAGTATATTTTTCTATTATTTATGGGTAATAAGCAATAAATATGACAAACATACCAACAATTCATGCTCTATTTCTTTCTCTTGGCAGGTGATGTACTCCTAGATGAGTTTGAGATCCTCTTTCCCAATGATCTTCCATGATAATATCTCTCTTATATAATTACAATTATTGTAGAAATTAGAGTGTCCCACTATGAGTGTGTCTTGAGAATCCCCCAAAATCTTCTATTTCATCTTAAAATCAAATAAAAAAAGGTTGTGTCTTTGTACCTAATGGGACCTTCTACTAGCATATGCCTATTATCCTTCACTCTTCCATCTAATATGTTAACGAAAAATGTATTCTTGATACTTTCTATCTTTTAAGTGTGATAGTTGTGATGCATGTATTGGTTGACCAACTTTTACTCATGATTTTATATATATATATATATATATATATAAAAGCTTTTTTTTATGTTTAATATGTTTCCCTCATGTTCATAGTTAATATATAGATGACATAAAGCTATATTTAATGGCACATGTTGACACGAGTAGTCATCAACGTTCCTTTGTTTCATGACACATTCTTCTTTATTTTCTATGTTTTTCTTTCTATTTCTTTCTATAGGTTTTGGGATAGTGTTAATTCATGAAGAGTCCTTACAAACACTTTCATTAGGCTGACCTTGATGGAATAGTTACTTTTTCTTTTTGGTTTTATGCTCAACCTTTTTGCTCAAACCATGTTGGTTGTGCTCCTCCTTCCTTGTGTTCTTTAAGCTTTCTACATGATATTTTTTGGCCTTTTGATTACATCTTAAATATATAATATGCTTCACCTTTATTACTTTCACATTTCTCTTTTATACTCGTGGGACTTACCATTTCTCACAAATTTCCCTATTTAGCTTTCCCACTTGAGGGCATTTGTTGATGCTATCTTTCAAACTAGGAAACAAATTTACTCTTCTAACAAATTTTTTTTTGACACATGTTATGTTATACCATACTTTTACTCAATCACATCTTGCATGATATACTTACAAATAGCTACAAATGATGATATCTCTTATGACACTTTTCCATAACACTTACATGATGACATCTTTAATTACTAGATCTATGTAAGTTTTTATGCTTATAGTGTCCATTGAATGCTTATATAATATTTTCCTTCATGTTATATTTTTTGTATGACACTTGTCCTTACATTTGGGGAAAAATTTAATAGGAAATGTGTCATTCCCCTTCAAATGAGCTTCCATGCTTTAACATTTTTTTAAAACACTAGCACTAAAACATAGAAATATGTGGTAATTTTTAATCCTCTTCTCCTCAGATATAATCTATAATTTATTATGCATCAAATTTAAAGAAGTGCATATATCATGCACACATTTGGTTGATTGTCCCTCCATATATTATTGTAATAATGTATAAGAGCGAATTTGCACCCTAGGTGCAATTCCCCTTTTTTCCTTTATCCACCTTAGAAAACCAAAGTTGGAGGATTAATTTACTTAAGGCCGCAGTTGGCGGTCCACGTAGTACTTGTTTTGTGTGTCAGTGGGGGTATTTCTGTCGGGGATGCCCACGCAGTGCGCAGACATCCACGTCCTTGGTAGATTCCTACGGTTGAGCTAGTAGAGGCGCTAGTCTTCTCATTGGTAGTGAAGTAGTAACGCCTCCTTCTAACGACCGACCTGAATATGGTTGTTTTCTTCCATTCCTCTTCAAATTCATCTCTTGGACAAGCATTTCATCTTCTTCCCAGCATTGAGCTCACTCTTGACCACTTCAAGCATTCAATCCAACACTTTTAGCAGCATTCCAAGCATCCCAATGCAACAACATCTCACTCCATCAACTCGATAGAGCACATTTGAGACCACGCCATTCACAACAGAGGCTTGAGTTCCTCTCATTTCTCCCCCAAGTAGCCTTGAGTGCTCTTGGTGGAGGTGGTAAGCTTCCCTCTCCTCTCTTCTATCATTTGGTTGAGTAGCATAGTACTATTTTGTAGTGATTATGCTTTCTTTGTGTTACTACTTCTTTATCTCGTTCTTTTGGTTGTCCGTGGTAGTGGAAACACCTAAACGGGGGTCTGATTGAGGCAGGACCCTATATAGCCACCCAAAATTTTCCCTTTTGTTGTGTGTAGGTGTGCGAGCTCTCGAAGGATCAGTTGGTGAACGAGTTCATTGGTGAGATTCTCTTCATTTTCATCACTCTTGCTTATTTACTTTACAACATTAGAGAATTCTTCAATAGTATGAGGAAACAACCATGATATATTCCAGAGAGTCATAAACTTACTCCATATGGCAGTAGTAAATGGACAATGGAGAAACAACTGATTTGTAGACTCTGCCTCATTCTTACATAGATAGCATCTATTAGGAATTTGGAATCCTCGCCTATAGAGATTGTCAACTGTGAGAACTTTGTTTTGAAGAAGGATCTAGAAGAAGATGTTGAATTTAGGAGTCAAATGTTTAATCCATGCTTTGGCCCAAAAGGGAACAGGGGATTAAGAAAAGGACAATAGAGAAACAGTCGAAGAAATAGAGAAATTTCCCGAAGGGTTATCTGTCCAAACTAAGATGTCATCCTGCTGATTAGAACCCATCCTAATAGCCAACATAGATGAGTGGATTAGAGAAAGCTCCGGGCTAAGCTGGTGTAAGTCTGTGCCCAGCCCCCATCCTGCCAATAGTCCTTAACTTGAGTTCCAAAAGTCCTTTTGCAGATATCAGCCCACCTGTTAAACCTCTCATTGTTAATAAGGGGATCCCTTAGCAGCCATCTATCCTCCCAGAACTTGGCTTGATTTCCATTTCTTATATTCCATCCAACACCTAAATCCACAATCTTTCTCCCAGTAATCATATCATTCCAGCATACTAATCCATGGAGCAAAGATGGAGAGTCCAGAAGAGCCTTAAGAGATCCACAATTAGCCATATATTTACTTTTTAAAATGTCTTTTTCATTCCCCATTAAATGAGAAAGATCTCCATATTTGCTTAGCAAGAAGCATTTTATTCAACATTCTAATCTTTCTTAGACCCAGTCCACCCATCTTCTTCAGCCTACAGACCAAATCCCATCCAATAAGAGGCATTCTCTTTCTTTCTTCAACCCCCGACCAAAGAAATCTTTTTTGGATTTTTCAATAGCATCAGCATATTTAGTGGAAATTTTGAAAAGACTTAAGGCATAAATCAGAAGATTCTGAAGAGGAGCTTTAAGAAGCTGGATTTTTCCTGCTTGACTAAGAAGGGCTCCTTTCCATCCAACAAGCATTTTAATGAACCTATCCACGAGAAAACACCAAAAGGACTCGGGAGGTTTAAGACCTAAAGGTAGACCAAGATAAATGGAAGGTAAGGAATCCACTCTACAACCCAGAATTCTTGCTATCTTGACCTATCTATGATTAGGAGTATTGAAAAAGAAAAGAGAACTTTTCAATCTATTAACTGACTAACCAGAAGCTCTCACATACTCATCCAAAGTTCTTTTCAAATTCTTAGCTTCAATCACCATCGACCTTCCCATCAGAATAGTATCATCAACAAATTGTTGATGAGAGCAAATCAAATTACTAGAAGAGGGCCTTAGTCCCACCAAAGAACCCTGGTCAATCAATCTTTTCAAATTACGCCCCAGACATTAAGCCATAATAGTGAATAGAATAGGGGAGATAGGATCTCCCTATCTTAAACCTCTTGAATTCAGGAAAAAACGTGAGGGAGATCCATTCACCATAATAGAGATGGGTGTAGTAGAAACAAGTTACTCAACCATCTGAAGAACTTTGATGCTGAATCCAAACTTTCTCATGATCTTAAGCAGGAATTTCCATTCCACATGGTCGTAGTCTTTCACAATATCCAACTTTAAAAGAAAACCTTCAGTTTTGGATTCCACAAGGGAGTGGATATTCTCATGGATGGTAACAATAGAGTCAAGGATCTGCTGACCAGGAACAAAATCATTTTTCTGGGGAGAGATCAATGAGGGCAGGATTAAGAGAATTATCGATGTCAGAACCTTAGAGATGATTTTATAGAAAGAATTACAGAGGCTTATGGACCTAAAGGCTTCAAATTTTGTTGCTCCAGGTTTCTTGGGGATAAGGACCAAGAAAGTAGCATTTAGTTCCTTTAGGAGACTTCTTGATCCAAAGAACTCTTTTACTGCATTTACAACCTCCTCTTCAACAATCTCCCAAAACCATTGAAAGAAGAACATGGGAAAACCATCAGGGCCAAGGGCCTTGTTCCCCTCAAAGGAAATAATGGCTTTTTCAATTTCTTCCCTTGAAGGAATAGCAGCTAGCATGGTATTGTCTTCCTCCTCAATTAAATTAGGGATGGCCTCTAAGAGGTAATCTTTCTCTTCAATGTTAATTCCTTCATTAGTTGAGAAGTTACTAAAGAAAAGGACAACTTGTCTTCTAGTATCATCTTTCTCCTCGAACTGAATGCCATTACTTTCAATGTAAGAGATTCTATTGGAAGCCCTGTGTTTTGACGCAGACAAATGAAAATATCTGGTGTTTTTATCCCCAATTGATAGCCATAGAGCTCTAGATCTCTATCTCCAAAAGTCCTCTCTAGCTATGACTTCATGCATTTTGAAAAGCACCTCATTTTCTTTTTCCTTGTAATAATCAATATACCCTTCCCTCTAGATTTTATCCTGAATCTCCACCAGCTTCGATTGAATCTTGGATTTGATTCCAAAGATGTTGCCAAAAGTCTCTTTTTTCCATTTTCTTATTTTACATTTAACTTCCCTTAATTTCTTAGCCACTCTAAACATGGCGGTCCTTGAAACATCAATATTCCACCAGTTCCTTATTTCCTCAAAAATCTAAGGATGGAAGAGCCACATTCTTTCAAATCTAAAGGGAAAGTTCCTCTTCCCCTTAACCGGATCCACCATAAAACTTATAGGAGAGTGATCAGAATCCACCCTAGATAGAGTTTTTAGGGAACAAAAATAATTTAAGAACCACTAATAAAAAATTAGCGTTCTATCTAACCTAACTTGGATCAAGTTCATAGGTCCAGTTCTTCGATTTGACCAAGTAAACGCAGGACCCTACAAATCCAAATCAATCAATGCCTAGTTGTTAATAAAATCTAGAAGATCTATTCTGCTTTCCAAGTTAGCCTGACAACCTTTGAACTTCTCATCATCCTGAAGAGGGGTATTACAGTCTCCCATAACCACCCAAGAATCATTGTTAAAAATCCTGCGAAAGGTAGCTAGCTCCTTCCAAAACAACCTTCTAACACCTATCCCATTAGGGGCATAGATGTTAGAGTGAATCAAGCAAAAATTGTCCCTTATATGGGTAAATCTTGTGGCCACATGATTAGAGATTTCCAGTAAGGGTTCTCCTTTTATGATATTTTGGTTCCAAAATGTTACAATACCTCCAGAGGCACCAGCTGAATTATTTCCATGGACACCACAAAATTGGAACATCTTGATCTTTTCCACCTTCTCCTTGGGCATTTTGGATTCTTGAACAAGTAATATGTTTGGTCTGTGGTCCCTGACAAAATTGTGCAACACGTCCTGCTTATGGGAGCTATTTAGTCCCCTTCTATTCCAAGAGATGATCTTCATATCTTACCAAGGGATTGGAGAATCTCTGGGATGGTCTTCTGAACACCATCCGCAATATCCTGAAAGCTACCATGCTCCCTCAACCACTTTTCTGATCATCTTCCTTGGTTGCTCTTAGTAGCTCCATAATCTGCCTTAGCTCTAGTTTTGGTGGACACTCCACTCAGAGTATTTTGCTGTTTGTTTTTCTTTTTTTTCTTCTTGGACAAAGAGTTGGATTCATCTCTATTTTTTTCTACCTAGATTTCCACCTCTCTAACCGAGTCCCATATCTTGTCAGACATCCTCTGTTGATCCAAGGGGAGGGTGTCCATTAATCCATTGTTGCACTGGGATGAATTTTCACTTGAGAGCTCTTCAGTCATACTCAAGTCCGCAAAGGTATCCTTGACAAAATCCGGGGAGAAAGCATTTCCCATATTCAGAAAAGAGTCTAGACTAGAGGAGAGATCTCCTCTAGAGGCAAAAGGAGAAGGAAGAGGACCAAAATCCAGTGTTAAACCCTGAATAGGGAAATCATCCAAGCTTTGTTCCCCAAACTCCTTAATTTTTGGCTCTGAAATAGGGCTGCTAGAGGACTCTTGATTCAACGAACCATTTCTAGTTCCACCCAGAACATGCTCTCCACCCTCCTTTATTCCAAATATGTTGTCATGCTCATTTCGTTGCGGCTCCTGGACAACTAGATTTTCTTTAAGACCCACCACTTCATTAGGTTCTAGGACTTTCACCCAATCATCATGCTTCAAACCCCCAGACTCGCTAGAATGGGAGTTCTCTTTATTCACTTTACCCTCCTCTTCAAGCTTCTTTCTCCAAATAGGCTTCAAAATGGGTGTAGATTTATCTTTCTCCTTGCTGGCATTAAGAGGGAATTTCTTAGCCAAATGCCTAAATTTTTTACATTTGAATCAAGCAAAAGGAATTGACTCAAACTCAATAGTTTGCATCCAAATCCCTAGCTTCGACTGGATTTCAATAGAGGTAGGAAGATCTGCATACTGAGATACTCCCACACAAATTCTAGCAAACACAAGCCTTCTTTTAGCCGTTGTCATGGGATCTATAGACAAAATCTCTCCAAAAGAATTAGCAATGCCATTGAAGACATCCTCATTCTAGTATTCCAAAGGAAGACCTAGGTGTCTAGCCCATACAGGAGCATTCTCAAAGATGGAGTCAGAAAGTTCCAGATTCAAAGTCCATTTCTTAAGGGCTAGAGAGGATTTCCCTATAATCCAGGGACCACCACTCCTGACAACCAACATATCCTCCTTGCATGTAAATTCAAAAGCAAAGAAACCTTTAAGAAGCACAACAATTATAACTTTTCCATTTGTTCTCCATTTATTCTTAACGAACTCCCTAACCACTTCAATGTTTGGTCTATGACCCATAAATTTTCCAACCAGGGCTCTATCCATTAAGGCTATTTTATGATCAATAATCAGATCAAGCACAAAGATGGCAACCTTACCTTTCCTTGGATCAGATATATTGCGCACTGGAGGGAAAACCGATTTCCCATTAGGCTTAACTCCAAATAGAGAAGACAATGGTTTACATTTAACACCTTCACCTCCAGCGGCCCCTACCACATCAACGGGTTTATCACCTTTCTATCCTTCCAAAGAATCACTAGGGCATGCAAGTTGGGTAACCTTACCCTCGGGTCCACCAGAATATTATTTCTGGCATCCTTCTTGTCTGAGTCATCCTTACCTTTATTTCTGCTCGAGACTTGCGCCGATTCTGCCTGTGATTCCTAGATCCTGCTCCACGGCCTGTTCCATTGTTCGAAGATTCAAAATCCTGGTTCTTCTATAGCTACTGGTTTTTCTACAGTTGTTACTAATGCGGTTGGTTTGCCTACAGTTATTGCTATGGCTAGTGAGGTTGCTACTATTGCTACTGATGATTTTAATGTTGTTGTTGTGACTATTAGTTTATCTGTAGCTCCTATTGTTGTTGTTGGTTGTGGGAGTGACACTCCTAGTTCGATTCCTTTTTTGTCTTCCGTGACTTGTCCTCTAACTTCCCCTTGCTCTAATCCTTCAGAGGATAATCTTTCTTGGATAGTTGTGCTAAGAAGGAAGAGAGGACTCCTTAAGCATAATAAAAAATTAATAACTTTAAAATGTCTATTTATAATATATAACTTAGAACTATTTCATTTATTTAAAAATGATTTTATTTTACTTATAACTATTGAAATAATATTTTATTTATTTATATTATTTAATAAAAAATTATTATTATTTTATTTACTTCACAATCTTTTTAATTTACTTTAAAATTATTTTAAAATTATTTTATTTTATAGATATATACTCTTTGCTGCAGAATACCTTTTTCACATAATAATAATTTTGGTATCCTTAAGTGTAGTTAAAAAAAAATATATATTCATTTACTAAATTTTGACAGACAATAAAGGCGATGATAAAAGCTGGTGAAGAACATCATTAGAGGTAGTACCTTTTACGAGTATGATAGGGAGAAATGGAGTTTTGTCTGTGTTGGTTGTTGGCTACTTGCTGGAAAGCTATGTTGTAATGTTTCACTCCGCCATACATTTCTCAGATTTCAAACACTCCATAAATGCTGTGATTGATAACTTTGAAACTCACCACCACGCTTCGATCATCTTTCCTTCTTTACAACGAAGCATGATCAATTGTATAACATGCGTATTTTTAGGTTTTATCTACAACTTAGCAAATTAGTCTTTCAGATTAAAGTTTACAATTGACTAGAAAACAAGATAAAATTAGATGGGATAAAAAGCTGCTGCGAACCCACTAGAGAGATTGATTGTTGTGATTGAATTGGAGCCACTGAATCCTTTCAGAAAAGTTGATGGTAAGTACCACAAAGGAACAAAACTGCACGAGTCTTTTGGAGTGTTGTGGTCGGTGGAGGTAGGTGTGGTAGATGGAAGTTCTCACATGAAATGATAGAGTGAGTATTGTGTTTGGAAGAATTTAAGTGGTTTGTATGTTTGTAGTTTTGGATTCTTTTATTTTTTAATTTTTGGTAAAAAGGATAAAAATATATTAATGAAAAGAAACAGCATCATTATAATATTGAGATTTTCAAATAGTCAGAGCTATCAATAAAGTTTAAAGTAGAAAAATTTAAGGAGGATTCTTAGAATACTATTGAATTCATAAATCATGTCAATCTAAGAACTAAAACAAACTAAGAAAAAAGAAATTAATGATCAAAATAAATTTAGTGTTATTATTGAAAAGAATTATTAAGGAGATCATTTCCAAGCATCCATTCATAATCATATTAGTTACAAAGTATCATAAATTGTTTAATTGAAAGATATTACATTGATTTATTGTCATAGGTATTTGCATCTTTGTTTTACATGTTTTTTATTATTGGATACTAGTAAGGGGCTTTTGAATCATTATCAAGGAAGTTATAATTTTTTTCCTCTCAACACAATGATCTTAAGTTATTTTTCAACATCACTCTTGTCTTAGATACATGTAAACATGTACAATTGATAGTAAAAAGGTTTTAGAAACCAATATGCATAGAGAAAAGAAGCACATCTACATGATGTAATCATAGACACAAACTAGTCCAAAATACCAACTATATCGATTACATTTTTCTATATAAAAACCATTTCAATGTCTTGTCTACTGAGTCACAACCTATAATTCAATCTAAAACAAAATCCGTAGTTACATCCAAAACAACTAAGCTCATATTAACCCTTAAATTTTTAATGTCAACTCTTAATTTAGATCTAATTTATATTTAGTTTATATATTATGTTAGAGTCTAAATTATATTTTCTATATTTGATTACCTTATAATTATAATAATATTATAGATAAATTTATTATTATAAAATTTTATAAAAAGATGATTATACGAACAATACACTTAAAATAAAATATAAAAATAATATTTAATTATACAAATAAATATCATTATCATTCTATTTTAATAGATATTTTAATTTCAATTTCTATGATATAACTTTTTAAAGAAATTTGTTTGGAGTTAATAAATTGTTTGACCACATTTTAAATGCTAACGGTGGTGTAAATTCTTTCCAAACATGGATAAATGTATCCCATCACACCTCTTCATTGTAAATCCTTTCATGAGCAACTTGTTATGAAGTTAAATGTTAGAATAGTGTGTTCATATTTAATGAGTTGTGAAATTAGCAAAAAGAAGTATCTTATCATGGTTTTTGTTAAAAAATAATCAATTGACAATTTTTTAATAATAATTGTAACTTAGAAATTTATTTATAATTGTATTTAATTTATTCACAGTATTATTTTTATAATGATGAAAATTGTATATTTCGTATTTGTTATTTTTTTATTTTGGATTATTTTTATTCATATGTCTTTACTGTAATGACTATTGTGTAAAATAGTGTATTTCAAGTGAAAATCAATAAATAATATAATCTTAATTTGATTTCATTTGTACTTTTTTTAGGCTCTAGACTTGAACCTCAATTTATTCATACCCTACTTAGGATTCGAATTATAGGTGCACAAATAACCTCAATCAAATGGTGATCGCAAACATAATCTCGACTAGATTGGAAATTGAGAAATGAACTCAATAAGATGCATGATTGCCAAGGAATGATCCCTAGGTTCTTAAAACTAAAATTAAAACTTTGAACCCTCCATCTAGTTGTTATAAGATAGTTTAAAGTATAAAATATTTAAATTTGTAAGAATTGGCTATGAAGGTAGCCACCCAAGATCTAGAGGCCTAATAGAAAGCACAAAAGAGAGAGAAAAGAATATGACAAGAATAAACTGTATTCAATGTCAATAATATGAGATAATGGTACAAATGTACATAGGAGACCCCTTGGTTATATAGCCAAGGTGAGAACATAGGAGGGCATAAGATTATGACAAGTGTTGTAATCTTATGACATGAGACAACTAGGAAAAGTTATCACTCCACCTAAAGTGGAAAAGAGATAATGTGATAATCACCACAAAAGGTGGGTCACCCACAAAAGGTGGAGGGATATCACATGATGTGTCCACAAAAGGTGGAAGTGATGAGGCAATGACATGTCAAGTCCACCAAAAGTGGAAAATCTCCAACAACCTCCTATGTGGTCCCTAAGTAAACTTAACTAAGGTGTAATCATGACCTAGGACAAGGTACAAGACATATAATTACACCAACACCCCCCCTTAAGTGCAACGTAGGGAGAATGTACACAAAGCAAACAATGCAAGATGGGTCCCGGCTACTAGGCCATGTTAGGTACCCATGTACAAATGCAATGAAATCTCTCACAAGTGAGGAAAGATAGAAAAACCCAGTGGGAAAAAACTACCCCCAAAAGAGAGATGAAATACAAAAGTCTATGAACATAGTCCCCCCCCATACAAGAGAAGAAGAGAGACAAGGTAGCCCCCCCTCAATGTACAATGATCACCCAGGAAGATGCTCGAGAAGGAATGAAGCTGCTCCAAAACTGTTGAACAACGTTCCTCCCCTTAGGAAGAAACAATACTAAAGGTGTATGAATGAAGTCTCCCCAATCCACAAGTGAAGAAGGAAGAAACCTGAAAATGTAAGAAGTCTCTGAAATCTGTTCAAAGTTCCCTGTGTTGATGTTGAAAGATGCCTTTCCCAAACCATGTGAAGCTGCAATGAAGTCACTTCTTGGAAACTGTGAGAACCCCTTTGCAACAACACTCTCATTTGCTGAAAAAGACAACTGAAGATCTAGCAAGGATGAAGGTAGAACATACTTCAAAGATGATGTCTCCTCAAAAGAGAAAGTGGCCTCCTCCAACTGTTGTAAAGATGCATCCACAATCACATCAACCTCGAAAGACTGATCATGTAGAGGAGGGTCAGAGTGTTCCCTCACAACAACTGAAGAAGAATCACCTTCATCAAAGAGAAGATGTAAATAATCAAATGTGTCTCCCAAATCTACAATGTAGGATTCCACAAACAAACCACCAATGTCTGTCAAGTAGTCATCCCATGAAGTTGTTGTTGGAAGACAAGGTATGCACTGTTGTGGTGCAGGAACACCTAGGCTAACCTCCATCTTGTTAATTTCATTTTGGCTTGTATCTGACCTTAGCCAAGTCAGAGGGTTTGTGTATTTGTTTTGGACCTTAGAAGGTCATTATTGTGCTTAGGTGAATTAGTCATTAGGACTAAGATTCACCAAAGTTTTGTTGTCTTTATTGGTTTTGCTTTGTTTAGCCATGTTGGAATTGGAGCCTTAAATGTGTTCTAAACACATCAATGTTGTTAGAAAGATTCCAAGAGGCAGTTAAGGGAGTTGGATGCTCGGAATCAAGGAGTTAGAGGTCCTAGGAGTTAGGAAGAGGACATGATGATAAGTTGCAAAAAGTTGTTACAAAGTTGCATAACAACATTTGTCATGTTGCATGCAACTCGGTTATCTTGAATCCCTTAGAAGATGGGAGTGTGGGATCGACCAACATCCCTAAAAACATGGAAAAAGGCATCTATGATGCAAGAGGCTCGAGTTATAAGGATAGTAGTTTGTAATTAAGTAAATGGTTATGCTTTTGAATAGAAGAACACTGCATTTTCTAAAAATCCCGTGTGTTTTGAGGTGACAGTGATATCAAGTGGATTGTATGTACTAATTTGGTATTGGATTTGAGTTTACAAGACATATCTAAGCATTCTTTCTTTTGTAAGTAAGTTCATTTGATTTATTTTAAGTGTTTTGTGTAAATAAGTCAGAGTTTAGGGTCTTTACTGTCTTATTCTGAACAATCAGTCTTTTTATGGCTCCCCAATGAAATCTAGCCACGGGAACTTCCTGAGATTAGATGGATTTGTTAGGGGAGCCAATTCTCTATATATAATTAGTGGTAGGAGTCTTGAAGAGTCGAGCATGCATTTTTAAAATCAAACCCTAGGCGAGCTTAGAAGGGTCCGGTTAGGAGTTTGATAGAGAAGAAGTGAAGAGTATAGGCAGGGGTTAGAAGTACAGTACAGAAAAAGCATGGTATCAAGTAGGGTATGATAAAATCTTCACATGCTAGAAAGATTGAGGTCCAGTCAATCCACTTGTGTGAGAGAGGAGCAAGAAATCAGTGTAACCCTACTAATTAGGCCTATTAGCCCAATTTGACCTAGATTATAGGAAACTAGTGTACGGAGGAGACAGAGTCCTGAAATCTTGTGAATATTTTAGAGAACCAAAAAGGGTATCTAAATATGAAATTTGTTTCCCAGGTTGTTTGGAAATTTTGAGCAAGAATGGCAAAAAGGTCACTGTCAAGGGCTACAAGAAACTAGGCCTTTTCAAGACCAAATCTTGAAATCGGTAAGAGTGAAGACTGAAGATCCTCCAAGATGGATCCAATTGGATGTAGAATGCTTGTTTCCAGTATGTTGGGCACCCCTACAAATAGTTCAAGATTTTATGTGAAGTTGGCACTTAGATTCTTCTAAGTGTAGGAGAGAGTTTGCTAAGTTCAAAGAGGTGTCAGTCTTTCAAGGTGAAGCACAAGTGGAAAACTCTTGGAGAGGAGTTGGAGCAGGACTTGGTTAATCATCCAAGCCTAACAAGAACCTATTGGTATCAGGTTCCAGGAAGAAGACAGTGGAAAAGGTCTTTTAGCAGATTGTGCAAGCAAGCCTTTGGAACACCTACACCATGTTGCACTGAATCACCAGGCACTGAAACTATCAGAACGCAAGTATCATCAGGTACATCAGTCAATGTAGGAGATGGAATATCAGCAATATGTTCAAGAACCTTAGGAGTAGAAAGAACTCCAAGATTCAAGTAACCATACTCAATCTCCTCAAGTGTGTCCACACTTGGGTGAACTAAATCATCAATAGGAGCAAAATATGAGAAGGTGTAGAACCAAGAATGATTATCAACCTCCCCAACTACAACAAGAGCCCTGCTATGCAAATCTCGAACAATGATAGAATCTGGTGTGAACTCTACACTCTTTCCTGTACCACTATGTGTAATCTGATAGATGGAAAGGATGTTCCTTGACAAAGTAGGTACACATAGAACATCATTAAATGCTCCACCTTCAACGTCAATAGAACCCTTCCCACAAACTGCCAAAGATGTGTTGTTAGCCATCAAAATGGGTGGTGATGAACAAGAATCAAATAAGAGTACATATCCTTGGACGAAGTCATATGATGTGAAGCTCCTGAATCAAGGATCCACTTATCTGAATTGGAATCTGCAAAAGCAAGAAATTCTTGCCCCTTATGTTTCTCAAATTGAGATGATGTAGAAGAAGGAGAAGAGCTTGATGTTGTTGCCATGAGAGTTGTTCCTTTTCCCTTAGAAGAAGTGGAAGAGGATGAGTCCTTCTCTTGATATGCAATTGGCAAGTTGATGTTGTTCTTCTTAAGGATGTGTTTCAACTCATCAATTTTCTTAACATGACAACAATGCTCATCATAACCAATCCTTTTGCAATATGCACATGTTGGTTGCTCCCTCTTGCTTGAATTATTGTACTTCTTTGAAGAAGATGAAGTTGAGCTTTGTTGTGGAGGAGTGGATTGTTTGTTCTCTCCTTGTGGCTTTGTTGAAGATTTCTTTTGGTCTTTCCCTTTTCCTTGCTTATTGTTTCCATGATTGACCACCAATGCTTTTGAAGTTGAAGACTTGAGAAGACCCATTTTCATCAACTTATTTTGCTCAAGAATCAAAAGATCTGTGAGAGCCTCAAAAGATGGTGTTGTGAAGTTGATTATTGTCAATCTTTGAGTTTGAAAACTTGAAACAAAGGCTGCATACTCAACTGGAAGTTTATCCAACAAGTTGAAGACTAATTGATCATCCTCTTTTTCAATACCACAATCTTTTAGTTGTGCTCTTAATTCATTTGCCTTAGTGACATAATCCTGAATTGTATCAAAATCCTTGGGATCAAGGCTTAAGAGATCATGTTCAAGTTTGTATCCCTTAACCTTATCAACCTTACCATACAAAGCAGCAAGTTTATCCCAAGCTTCCTTAGTTGTAGTACATTTATCAACATGGAAAATGAGATCATCTGAAATGAACTTTCTTAGTGTACCCAATGCCATAGAAGTTTTAGTGAGCCAATCCATATATGCAATTGGATCTACCTTAGAATCTGAAGGTGCAGTTATGGTTCCATCAATATAGTGAATTAAACCTTTTTCCATTAGTTTACTCCATGCACGTACTTTCCATGTACCATAATTATGTGCAGTTAAGAGTGGAACTTTAGATGAACCCATGATGGAATGAAAGAGCACAAGAGAGAAAATATGAACAATCACACAAGATACACCCCCCCAAATTCACTCAATCAAAGTACCCCCCCACAAAGAGATGATTTTGGCACTTTATAATGTAGTGTGTGTACAATAGGCCACTTGCAACTTGGCTAAGTGGGCTTATGATTTCTAATTTACAACTTGCCAATAAATAGGCTGATAATAGACTAGAACAAATAAGCAAAGAACTAGATTTAGATCTATGCAATACAAGTGCCAAATAGGCCAAAAAAGACCATATGCTGAAAGTACAACATCCACTCAAGATCGCTTCAAAATTATTGCAGATTCAAGAAGTAGACAAAAAATAATGCACTTTCATAAAAAACGACACCTGAAAAGGAGTTCGTATGAGCCTTAACAAAGCCTCAGAAGTTGGAGAAATGGTGACAAGATAGGTACAGTGTTGAGAAACTGAAAATTATAGAAAACATGTTACCCAAAATCAGAAACCAAGTACACCACTGCGAAGTACACGATAAATTAGCCCAAATAAAAAAAAATTACTCGAAAAAAGGAGCAAAAATGAGCGAGATATGGCCTTCCAAAGTTGAACTGCAAAACTGAAAAGCTCATTGGTGAGGGGGGCAAAAAAAAAAAATTAAATGGGTGACATCGTGCTGATGTCATCAAACCATGAGCTTAAATTTGACATTCAAATGATCGTCAAAAAAGTACGAGCTTAAATTTGACGGCTGGAAGAATGTCGCCGCTGTCGTTAACATATGCCAGAATATTCTTCGGTTCGATGGAATATGCTACAAGGAATCAGCAATGGAATCTTTAACTACCCCAAAATATTCCTCCAGAATCTTTGGTGCCCCGTACCCTAACGGATTTGAGTTGCTGGCAGTAATAAGGGCCGGTGGTGATATATTTACATGCCGGAATACTTGCCGGCCGTGTTGATTGTGCTGCCGCCAATAAAGGGGCCTGCTGGGACGGGTGAGACAACGCCACATGGAAGCTGTGGTAGGTAGAGCTAGTGGAAACGGGGGCCCCGGTGGAAGAAGCCAGTGGTTCACTGCCAGCCGCAGCCTGCACCAAGCGGCAAGGTGTGTACGCTGGTGCAGTCTGCAGACTGCGCAGGCTGTACCAGCCTTTAAAAAAATTGATTTTGAAATTTTTTTTTATTATTTTTTTATTTATAAAATCAAAAAACAAATAAATATTTATTTTTAATTCGATTTTTGATTTGTAGAAATAAAATAAAAAATACAATTTTTTGATTTTTTAAAAAAACTTTGTACAAAAATATAATCTGCGAATAATATATTTATTCTGGAGAAATATAAGAATAAAATCTCCAATATTTACAATAAAATTTCTCAAGAATAAATTGAAAATTTTCTAAAAAAAATTTCAAAAATTTTCAACTAAACTATAGAAAAATTGAAAAATACCCAAATTGGAGAATTTTCCAGATCTAGAGCTTCTGATATCTGATTTGGATGAAACGAAAGACAATCTTGACTGAAAACAGCCTACCAAACGCAATGGTGGGCTCATATTTGGCGTAGGATGCTCCAAAATGCTGCTGCAACATAGATATGAAAATACACCATTCTTCAAATGCACCAAGATCTCTCCAAATGACTAACCAAAGGCACTCCAGCAACTCTGATACCATGTAAGAATTGGCTATGAAGGTAGCCACCCAAGATCTAGAGGCCTAATAGAAAGCACAAAAGAGAGAGAAAAGAATATGCCAAGAATAAACTGTATTCAATGTCAATAATATGAGATAATGGTACAAATGTACATAGGAGACCTCTTGGTTATATAGCCAAGGTGAGAACATAGGAGGGCATAAGATTATGACATGAGACAACTAGGAAAAGTTATCACTCCACCTAAAGTGGAAAAGAGATAATGTAATAATCACCACAAAAGGTGGGTCACCCACAAAAGGTGGAGAGATATCACATGATGTGTCCACAAAAGGTGGAAGTGATGAGGTAATGACATGTCAAATTCACCAAAAGTGGAAAATCTCCAACAACCTCCTATGTGGTCCCTAAGTAAACTTAACTAAGGTGTAATCATGACCTAGGACAAGGTACAAGACATATAATTACACCAACAAAATTGTATTCTTGAGTGTTTTTTATTAGATAAGTAGGGGAAGGGCCCTGACCCATACAAAATGGAAATTGTATTCTTGAGTGTTGTATTTAAGGAAAGACTTTAATTATTTACAACAATTAGTGAATGAATTTATCACTTTTAGCACACACCTCTTGCACACATTGATGAACCTTAAAAATAATCATATAACAACATTAGTGTTGCATCATCATTGAAGAGAATATTATATGACTACTTATTTTCTTCATTCTCTTTACAAAATTGTTAAATTGACATCTTTACAAAGTTTGACACAAGAGAAATACTATCCTTGCTGCATACAAACTCCAAACCAAAGAACTAATTCTTTAAAATTTTAAAATTGAAACAAACAATTTCCAAAATTAAAAACTATTAGAAAAACAAATTAGTATAAAACACTTCAACAAAATCTAATATGCTTAATTAATATATTTTTATTTTGTATAATAAATAAATTAATCTAACACTTAGACAAAATTTAAGTCTAAATCAAACTATAAACTATATACTTTAATTTTATTTAAATTCTGAATATTCAATTTGCAATATTTTTATCAATCTAACACTTGTTCCTAAAATATATATTTATCATTACTCATTTAAATTATTTATTCTCACATTGATGTTGCAACTTCAATCAAAGATACGACCATGATTGAAAGACGTTTTCCCATAGAACGTTAGATCCCACGAAGCTTATCAAGAACACGTGTATTTTTATAGCTGTCCCTACAAATAATAAGGCGTAAGAAAAGTAGCCAAATACAATGATTTCCACAAATTCACAAGGAACAGATTTTTAAAAATAGTTTAGAAACTACTGTAAACTTTGAGCTGTTATTACTATCACTTTTTGTTTCACCTATTTACAAGGACTAAAAGGGAAATTAGATCCCTTTGCTACTTTGTCTATTCTAATTTAGTTACTTTTGCTGCTCTCAAGCTCTGCACAAATATTTTATGTATAAGATTAACTCTCCATTGCTTAATCTAAGTTTGCAGATACTCTATATCTGTTCTTAACAATTATATGAATATCTGCAGTTGCACCATACTTCACAAGACTGTATAATAATTCAATGTCTCCTGTGTTAATAAGTCACACTTCATGAAACAGTTTGAACAGGCAGTTGGAGCGCTATTTTTACAGAGGTTCGTAAGTTGCAGTTTACAAATATATCTAGTCGCTGTTTTTGATATACAGTCTGCAATTTTCAGCAATACACAGAAAATTTTCTGAATTACTACTCAGTATTTTCTGCTTGTCCTGATCTCTTGAGTTATGCTGGTTTAAAGAAGAGGGTCAGATTCAAAATCTTCATCCTTTATATGCAGCCATGCATGATAATGGCAGAGGCTTGAATTAAGGATGGCAAGTTTAAGCTCGAATCTGAGACAGATTTGCCATAACTATCTGCCTGTCTTCAACATGTGATTCCAGCACTTCCAGCAATGCACTGCGCCCAACTATTAGAAGTTGTGAAAGCATCTTTGTTGTAGCCCGAAATTCATGAGGCTTATTAAATAGCACTCCGAATTCTCCAAACATATCGCCTGTTTCTTCCTTCACAAGCTTCTGAAATTCAGATGTAAAAAGGATGTTTAATGGAACTTTGAATTTAAATGATAACATATAACAGGTATTATTCTTTATTGGTTGATGAATTGGGTGGACTTTATTTACCTCGTCAAGTCCTGCTCTTCGAAACACTAAGTTCTGTAAAATAAGCATTTCAGGATTGTTTCCAGAGAAATCAAACTAACTTAAAAATAAGATAGAAGGAGACAAAAAATAAAGTATTACAGTACCACTGCTCCAGAGACAACAATATAGAGATCCGTGGGTGCCTCTTCTTGCAAAACAATGTCATGTCTTGCAGGGAAATAGCCAGCTTGAATCTCTGATACCTATATATAAGAAAAAATCTGAATCATATTCTCTAATTTTCCTCTCCAGTAATCACATAGATACGCCACTACTTACCAACTGCAGAAGAAAACTGCATGACACTCCCTGGAACAAATAAGCTTTTTCAAGTATGGGTAAAAACAAGTACTGAAGAATGCTCAAACGAAGACCATTTGGGAGAGAATCGAATAGTCGTTGCTTTTGATATCCCTCGGTTCTGAATTTCAGAGACAAGTAATCTATAATCTGATTTTTCAATATATCTGGAAGCTGATTTCTTGAGGCACAGGTTGAAGCTTCTGTAATCATGTTTCTCTGCATTTATAACGTAAAAGAACAAAAGAAGGTCAATAATCATTGATACCCTTTAAAGGACATTACGGAGAGCTTAATATATATACGATAATTGGTAGCTTACAAATTTTCTTGTTCTGGTTGAATCTTCCACAACGAGGCTTGTCATGTTGCCAAACAAGTAAGCGGTGAGACCCAAATTAAACATCATGTAAACTATGTCAAAAATCATTTCTTGGGTGTTCTGGGGATGAATATCTCCGTAACCAACGCTGGATAGAGTAGTGAGAGACCAGTAAATTGCAGCCACGTAACGCTCCCAGATACTGATTTCTTTGAAATTGGGACTAATGGAACTACCAATCCATGTCTTTTTGGGATCCTTGTAACGTGATGCAAGAAGATAAAAGAAGCACCCAGCAATGTGTATTGAAAATAGTGTTGTCTGACAAAACCAAAAAATCTCTCATCATCAATTTTGTTAGGCAAACAAACTCCAAAATGATTAAAACTTAAATAAATAAACACTATTCATGGTAGTGGCTTACACAAATTAGCTTAGCACATCGAAGCCAGAAATAATTTACTCGGATGTCCTTTTCAAGTCTGCGGCAGACAGGCAAAAAAATCATCATTCAATCAGCAAATTAGTTAATTGTTTTCTCCCTTTCTAGACCTCTATATTTGAAGGGGATTTTGTCTTTTTAAGCCCCTGAAAGCTACGAAAGCGGGGAAAACTTTAGCCAAAAAAATTGCCATACCTGGCAAAAATATCACTAACTTTTCGCAGTCGCCAAAGCCTCAGTATATGAAGTAAATTAAACATTAAGCCTGACCCATATTTCCCTGTAAAGAGAAAGGCCAATGCCTGAAATGGTATAGTTGATGAAACATCGAAGATAAAACATGTCGACAGATACCTGCATTAGATGAGAAGCAGAATCTTAGCGACCGCAGATAGAATTGATTAGATTGTTACAAGTTAGTAATGAAAAAATTGATATATAGTTTACTTGAGGGCAATTTTCTTGGGATGGTCCACGAGCAAATATGTCCGGCTGTCCTTGTAAGCGACTGAAAATGTCAAGGCGATATCAATGGCGAAGAAGCCATTGAGAATGTTATCGAGAATTGAAAGAGCAGGAGGAATGGGTTCCTGTAGGAATCCTATTTCGAAGGTTGAAATCCATGCGGAATACATTACCAAAGGGATCAGAAAATTCTGCCACCACCTGCAATACATCCATCAGTATTACAGATACGTTCTTACTCATTATTATTGCTGTGATTCATCTCATGAGATCATTGTGTCACTGACTTACATCATACACTGAAAATAGCTCAAGTGCAATGAAAAAAAATCCATATTTTGATAAACTGTCCGTAAAATTTCGACGGCCGACAATTTTGTTTCCATTAACCCTAGTGGAAACAAAATTGTCGGCCGCTTGAATATAAGCATACGCGCACTTTTAGAGCACTCACTAAGGCTTAAAATCAAAAGATGTTCTGGAAAACAAAAAAATTAGACATGGTTTTCAATTTTTCTAAATACCAACACAAAAATTTGAAGTGGAAAAGGAAAAAATATTGCACAATTCCTTTTTAGAATACGTTTTCCATGATTGACTGAATATAAAATAAAAATTAAAAAATGGCTTTGTATAACTGTATTTGATAACCATGGTAACAATACAGAGATCAGATCCAAATAGACAAATTTCACCATGAAGAGAGCTGCATACTCTCTCTGTTAGTGTTCGTTCAATAAAAAATTCTGAGCATCTCAAACATTTAACTACTTGGAAAATCCATCCATGTTTCACCTTTTGAAAGAATAGAAACCGAACTGTCCATGGGCTGGAGGATAGCAGGAGGTGTCAAAAAAACAAAGTAAACTATGAATTAGGACAAAAACCGCTCATCTTTAAGTAGAGCCCTGTATATTTTTTGTTTTATTATTTTTTAAGGAGCTTTAAACTTCCAAATCCATTAGAAAAATATAGAGGTAATCACAGATATAGCCTATTCTACCATCAAACCTATCCACTTCCACACAGGAACTAAGATGATTCCGAAGAGCCCTGTATAAGTAGAGTAGTAAAAAGTTTCAGTGCAAAGAGAGATTAAAACTCCAAATGAATTGGTTGTTTAACCCCTTCCCATATAAACTTTAAACAGAATTATAGATCCGTTGGATTATGAAGTGAAATAAAATAGACAACCTCATATAGAACCGAGGAAGATCTTTATAGTACCTGTAACGAGTGTCATAGGGAGAAATAATATATCTGCGCAGCTTTCTTTGTGTTGGCTGGTGGCTGCTCGCGCCCAACGCTGGCAGCAATCCACTTGGAAGGCTATGCAATGTCTCTGACACTGATTGTTTCTCCATCTGCAACGACGATGGAAGGCATATGTGTACGCATTTCATCCTCTCAGACATATTTATACCTTTCTTCCTTGCCTAGTCAGACAGTGGGCACTCGTAGACTGTTAGCCGGGTACCCACAATTAGCCATCCATCTCTCTTCTTATAAGACAAAAGCGTTTGTACTTGGACCACAACGAAAGGCAAAGCATAGTGGGATAAAAAGCTGAGCCGAACCCACGAGAGAAACTGTCACTTTGTTGTTTGTCACGAGAGTTCGTGGAGTTTGAAATCATGCCAGCCATATGCAGCCGGCACGTTGCCGGCACTTTAGGGTTAATGAGTCTTCCAAAGACAGAGGTCGAAGCCATTCAAACTTGATGACGAGTATCACGAGATGAAAAGGGAGGTGGTGGAGGAGGAATGAGAGTTTGTGGTTATGATGTTTCACAGATTAATTTTGATCAATAAAAATATCATAAATATTTATATCTTTTCGTTGTTAATGTGATATGTAGAAAGGAGAGTTTTTGATGTAAGAGCTTCCACTTAAAAGTGACTATCATTATAAATTTATCATCATTGTAACAAAAGAAAGAGTTAGTCGAACTTATAAATATGAATATGTCTACTATAAGTCAATCTTATATCTTTTCCTTGTTAATGTGATATGTAGAAAGGAGAGTTTTTGATGTAAGAGCTTCCACTTGAAAGTGACTATAATTATGACTTTATCATCATTGTAGCAAAAGAAATGGTTAGTTGAACTCATAAATATGAATATGTCTACTACAAGTTAATCTTATATCTTTTCATTGTTGTAGAAAGGACAGTTTTTGATGTAAGAGCTCACACTTAAAAGTGACTATAATTATGAATTTATCATCATCGTAGCAAAAGAAATGGTTAGTTGAACTCATAAATATGAATTTGTCTACTATCATCAATCTCACAACGTTAATTGATCAATTATATTAATTGAACTTGTATACTAAAGTCAACAAATTGTAACATCTATAAATTATTATTTAAAGAATGATTGTCAGATGAACTCTTAAATGCAAATGCAAATGTGTTGATAAGAAGATATTGCACCGTAAATGTATTGATTATAACAAAATAAAAGTTTGTGAATGGAACTTATGAACTTCCTTTTTTGTCTTTTTAACTACCTTGCCAATTTAATTGTGTAACTAATACATTTTTTTTTTAAAAGAAAAAGTAAAGAATAAATTTTTTTAACATAAAGAGGGGTAAAAATTTATTAATCACAAGAGAAAATACAGAGCCAAATCATTACAGAGCCTTATCAAGCTCAACCAAGTGGTCCAACTGCTGAGACAAATCAGGGGGTAATTGCCCCCGGTCAACCAAGTTCCAATCATGAATATGGTTAGAAGCCCATTTAGCCAAACAATCAGCAACACCATTCCACTCCCTAGGAATATGAGTGAAAGTAACAAACTCAAGAGAAACACACAGATTGAGAATTTGTTCAATAATCAAAGCCATTTGTTTTTTAAAAGAAAAAGTAAAGAATAAATTACTTTACTTAACATAAGTAAATTATTTGTTTACTATTTTTATTTTTAGCATTCTAGAAGAAAAGAAACTATTATGATGAAATAATTGAAATCATGTGATTTCTTTGTTCTTTCCAACACAATACTTTTATGTCCTACTTAAGCTAGATTATTTTATTAGTTTAAGCCTTAAACCAAGGATTAACTTTTGAAATTAGGAACATAAATGCTAAAGGAAGTGGTTCTACAAAAGGAGCAACAAGGGTTATCATTGTGTAGAGGTATTAATACAAGAGTTAGTCCTTCCATAAATTTCTTTTCTGAGTATAGAAAAATTAAATACCTAGATTGTCATGACCCTCGTCCTTGAAATATTTGAAAATATTGTTAATAGAACTAGAATAATAATTATAATCTAAACTATTGTAATATTTATTTATTAATAGATAATGTATAGAGCTAAACTAAAGAATAAATTAATAAAAAAAATTAAATAAAAGTAAATAAATTGATTTAATTATTCAAAATGATATACAGTGAACCAATTTCATTAAAAAATTATAAATAAAGTGTCTATACTATTATGATATTGCTATGAGGGAATCTTGCTAGCAATAAAATAATTTGATACGTTGTGGAAAATACCTCCTACTTATCAATCCATACTAATGTCAATTTAAAGTATTAAAATATATGTTGTGTGTTATTTATTTAAACTAAAATAATAAAAATAAAAGAATATTTTAAAAGACTACTCTTGCAACTATTATTTTAAATTTTAAATATTTAATTAAACATATTTTGATGGGAAGCTATGACACTTGGCAAACTTTATGATGAGTGTAGAGTTACACATTATTATTATTAGTATATTCTATGACAATAATATTTTATTCATAGCATATTTTATGACAAGAATGTGGGACTTAAACATTACTATTATTGGATTATTCTATGAAAAAATCGAGGTTACTATTATTATTTATGATATATTCCATTACATGGATTAGTGGGACTAATTTAAGAGAGAATCTTTTAATAGTAGATATTATTATATTTTCCATTTTGTGTAAAAAAAAAATATTATTTTATAAAATTTTATAAAATGGAGATATACAATGTATTAGGTAAGTTTTGGAAATTGTTTATTAATTTTTTTATTGGATTTCAAAATCTTAGAATGCATAATCTTTTATTTAAAAATCTTTGAAGAAGACTCTTTGATGAAATAATCTTCCATTTTTTTAATTTATTAGCTTAATGATATCAAGTTTCCACAATCCATAATGTTCTTTGCAAAGGTTTCTGGTTTTGATTGTGTGAGAATTTTTACATCAACATTTCAGATCACACTCTGTGATCCATCATCAAGATGAGAGCAGAGCTAAAGGAGAGAATGAAAAGATGTAGACCAGGAGCTATTTAAAAAGAACAAGGCAGGGAAAGGAGAGAGAGAGGGGGCACAAAGGCCAAGAACCAATAAAGAAATAAATATAGATATTCTCATAAAAATATATATCAAAAAGACATAGAAATAAATATATATATATAATAGTAAACAAATAAATAATAAATTAAAGAATTCTCTTTAAAATATATAAAAGACAAGGAACCAATAAAGAAATAAATATATATATCTTAACATTATATAAATGTAAAAATATTTATAAAGAAACAAATAAAATAATAGGAAACAAAGAAATAAATAAAAATAAAGATGATAGGAAACAAACCAATAAATAAAAATGAATACAAATAAAAATATATGTATATAGGGAAACAATTAAATAGATAAATATAGAAGCTCACTTAAAAAAGACAAGGACTCAATAAAGAAATATATAAACATATATATCTTAACTTTATATAAATGTAAAAAAGCTTATATAAATATATATTTCTCAAATATATATATAAATACAATTACATATACACGAAGGAAAGAGGTTCAAGATCAAAAAAGGAAGAAAAAAGCAAAAAGAACCACAAAAGGAGAAAGGACTGGAAGGGAAACAAAGGAGGGAAAAGATGGGACGAAGGCCAATGAATAAAAGGAAACAAATAAATAAAAATATATACGGATATTCACATAAAAATATAAGAATAAAAAGACAAAGAAACAAAAAAGAAAAATATAAATATAAAACTTAAATTTATATAAATATATTTATGTATATATTTCTTAAATATATATATAAATACAACTATGTGTGTGTGTGTGTGTGTGTGTGTGTGTGTGTGTGTAGGAAAGAGGGCCAAGATCAAAAAAAAAAAAGACAAAAGACAAAAGCTAAAGGAACCAAAAAGGAAGAAAAGATAGTAAGGGGAACACAGAAGGAGAAAAAAGGAAAGGGGGCCAACATAAACCAGGGGAGCGGAAAAGAACAAGACAAGGAGACCAAAGCACGAGAAGGGAGGCAAGAGCACCCAATGAACAAGGGAAAGCAGGGGGATCAAGAAGAGGGAGGGAGATGAGGGGTATGAAGGTTGGCTAACAAGGGATGCCAAGCCTGACTCAACTTCCACCCTTCGCTACGATTAAGGTTCAAGGGGTGGTTGTTGATTTCAATGGTTTCTTTTATCTTCCTTTTGACAAAATTGTCTTCTTTGTGCAGGATTTGGGTGCTTTCGATGCAAATATGGTGCTTTGTGGAAGAAGAGTGGTTGGTTAAAGCAGATTTGAGGACCCGCTCATGTCTAATATCAGCTATGTGTTCTTTGATTCTAGTGTTGAATGATCGACCGGTTTCACCAATATAAGGTGCACCACAAAAGCACATAACCTTGTAGACACCTGAGTGGAGAAAGATGTCCTTGGGGTCTTTGAGAGAGGGGAGACGATTCCTCAAAGTGGAGAGGGGTTTGAAAGCACATTGGAGACCTTTTTTGCGAAGGATCTTGGAGATTTTTTGGGATAACCCATCGACGAAGGGGAGGGAGGCAACAGGGAGACTAAAGGAGTGGATGGGTTCAAAGGTGGAATGGAAACGAGCCTTGGCTTGGTTGAAGGCTAGAGAAATTTGCTTATTAGAGTAACCATTCAGAATGAACACGTGACGAAGATGGTCTAACTCAAAGTTTAAGTTGTCCTCATCACAAATTCTAAAGGCCCTCAAGGCAAGAGTTTTTAGGACACCACTTTTTTGGCATGGGTGATGATGAGAGGACGAGTGGAGATAGAGATCGGTATGGGTGCCTTACGATACACCTGGTGCCCGAGGGAACCATCAAGGTTTTTGAGAAGAAGAATATCGAGAAAGGGAAGACAGTTGTCCACTTCAATCTCTTTGGTGAAGGAAATACAAGGCACGAGGCTATTGAGGTGGGAATGGAACTCCTCTAATTTCTCCAAGCCATGGGGCCAACACACATTGGTGTTGTCAACATATCTTTTCCACCACTTTGGCTTGAAAGGGAAGGAGTGAAGGGCCATGTCTTTGAAATGCTCCATGAAGAGGTTGGCAATGACTGGGGAGAGAGGGGAACCCATGGCCACACCATCGACCTGCTCATAAATTACCCCTTGGAAGGAGAAAAAAGTAGACCTTAAGCACAAATCAACAAGGGAAGCAATCTCGTCATTAGATTTGCGCCTAACAATTTCAACCAAGTTGGGGATGGGAACCTTGGTGAAAAGAGAAACCACATCGAAGCTCACCAAAAGGTCATTACTCTCTAACTTTTTATCATTGGCAAACTGAACAAAATGGGAAGAATTTTTTATGAAGGAGTCTGACTTCCCAACCAGAGGGGCCAATAATTTAGAGAGGTGAGAGGAAAGGTTGTAAGTTGGTGAACCCATGGTGTCAACAATGGGTCTCAACGGAATACCAACTTTGTGAATTTTGGGTGCATCGTAGATGTGGGGCGTAATTTATTTATTATCCAAAAAATCTTAAGAATTTTTTTTCCATATTTTTGTCAAATAATTTCATTTAAAGCTCATACTTTATTTTTTTAATCATTAAAAGAATTTTTTTAATATTTTACCTATATAATTAAATAATTTAACTTATTCATTTGATTTTACAGTTTTAAAATCATATCTTCATTAATATTATAATTAATATATTAAGATTATATATAATAAAATAATAATAATACTAATAAAATAACTTAATTAAAAAATATACATATATAAAACAAAAAAAGAAAAAACTAACTACTTAAAATTAAATTAAAATATAATTAATTAATACTTTTATTTAATAAGGGTAAAAACAAAAAATTACTTATATAATATGTAAATATAAGTCATGAGATGGTCAAATAGTAAAATGTGCAGTTAGAAGACCCCAAGATTTTGCAAAAGGGCTGTGGAAAATGTCGATACTTCTGAATTCGCACTACCCTAAATCCTCTACTTTGGCTTTTGAGACGAAATGTGAGGGCTCCCGAACGGCTTCCATGGCTGGAGATTTCAAAGAAATGGTGGACTTAGGTGTGGATTCGCTGGGTTGTGTGGAGATGCAGGGCAATTTGGGCGCTATCGCTGGTGATTTGGCCGCCCTAAAGCTTCTCAGACAACCGTCAATACTTCTCCTAGCAATGTGTTTTGGGATGGGAATCATTCCTCTCATTCCTCCCATGTTTCTACTCTGCAATTCCTACATGGGGGGCTGGTTGAGGGTTTAAATACGCTGACTCCATCCTCCTTGAAGGATCAAGAATTAGCAGATTATGCACGCAATGTTGTGCTTCCTGGGAAAAAGTCGATGGCAGGAAAACCCTCATTTTTGGACATGGTCAAGTCTGGATCCTCCCCTCCTCTGGACGCATTTCATCCTCAAAAATGCATAGGTAACAGATGTCCAGCACAATGCTCTAGAAAAATTTCAGCTTTGGATTTTGATGCCTCTGTGTCGAAAGAGTTGTTTGAAAATGAAAAATTCTTTACAAATAACAGGCTAATTGGCAGATTTAACCATCTTTGGCCAACTCTTCCATATTTGCATGATTGGATATCAAAATCCTGGCTTCCTTTAATGGAAAGCAATTTAGAAATCTACCCTAGTGCAAGAGGTTTTTTATCATGGTTTTTGATTGCAGGAAAGACAAAAACACCATTTTAAACTATGTATGGTTCTGGGAAGGAAATTTCTTGCAGTTGAAATCCTGGCACCCAAAATTTTATCTGTCCTCTGAATCATTCACAGTGTTGCCGATTTGGGTCCGTCTACCAAATCTCCCCCTACACTATTGGTTCGTATCATGTTTTACGGCTATTGGGAACTCTTTGGGTAAGTTTGCGTATACTGATGACAACTCAAGAAATTTTATCCATACAACCTTTGCCAGGATCTTGGTGGAATTGGACACTTCCAAAGACCTTCTGGTAGAAATTATTTTGAGGGCTAATGGACAATGCTGGAAACAACCTTTGGATTACGAAGGGTTAATTTTTAGGTGTAGAAGATGTTATCAAACAGGACACATTGCGACAGAGTGCCAAATTGTTAAGTCCCAACCAAATAGGGAGGCCTCCTAGTGGAAGGACTCTCCCCCAAACATTATTCGGTAGAAAAATTTCCCAAACAAAATACTTCCCCCTGCAAGTTGGTGAAGAAAAATGTTGAGCTTTCTTCTTTTATAGTTGTGGTTCAGGAATTGCCTTGTGAAGCAGATCAGGAATTTCCCCATGCTGGTGACAAAGTTGTCACACCTCAAGGTTCTAGAGCAGTAGGTGAGGGTTCTAACTCCATAGCAGGTGATTGCTTCTCTTTGGCTTCACCACATGATCTAAAGAATTCAATTGTTGAGGATGGGGGAAATGATTGGCAAGCAGTAAGGAAAAAGAAAAGGAACAACAGACATAATGGGTATGGCTGCAATTCAGCTTCAATAGAACCAAAGAATGGGGTGCATTAGTAAATCATAGAGCTCATAAATTGGAAAATATTATCCACAAATTAGAGGAAGCTAGAAGCAAATTGTTCCCTCATGCTAAAAATGGTGTCAACTCTGTATAGGTAACAGTCGCCAGGTTTAGTTTCATAATTTGGTTTGTTGTGGTAGGCAATTTCAATGTGTGTTGGAACTTGGGTAGATGGGATGGAAAACTAGTCTGTTTTATATTTATTTAATATATTAGTTTAGGTAGAATTGGTCCCTAGTTTTGGGGTCAGGATCAAATAGAGAGACGCTTGGTCGGTATAGTACAAGTTTGGTTAAATAATACAAATGTATTCCAAATGTGTGGGGATGAGATCCCCTTTTGTGATCTCACCTGGTGTTGGCTAGGCCACTTTCCAGCATCTTTAATACACAAATATATAAGTCATGAGATATGTAAAAATAAATATATGTATATATAATATGCCATATAGATTGTATATTATGTTTGTAGTATAATTTATGTTAACAATTATAAATAGATTATATATTTATTGAAAAAAATATTTTATTTTTTTATATATATACAACAGGGTGAGATCCCCTACCCCTAAGAAGTCTCACCTATTGTCCAAGCCAACTCTACTACCCATGCAAACTATAATTTTAAAAATTAAAAATAGTTATATAGAAACATAGATTTAATATGTATTAAAAAAAATTGCATGCATATTAAATGCAATATGTATAAATAAATATAGATTATATATTAAAAATATGAATATGTGATGAAAGAAATTATTCAATTATATTAAGATAATTGTATTTGAATATATATATAAAATATTTAAATTATAATTTCAAATAAATCTATAATTAATATATCAATTAGTTATATACATAATTCATTTTGTTAATAAAAGTAAAAAGGAAATCCTATAAGAAATAAAAGACTTAGAAAAATAAATATATATAGAAGATACAATACATAATTGTATATTTATTATATAAAACATATATATTTATAAATAAATAATATAATGCTAATAGAGTTATTTGTGTAAATAACAAAATATTTAGATTTAAAATAAAAAATAAAAAATCTTTACATAAGTATAGTTATATATCATATGATTAGGAAAAGATAAATGACTATATAATAACAAGTGCCAACATATTGGCTAGTACCTTTGTGTATTGTAATTATTGTTTTCTAGATTTGAAAAAAAAAATGTAAGTTTTATTAATGAGAATAAAAATAAATGTAAGTTTTGTTAATTATAGTATTTTAGTATTGTTAATTAGTTCTTTGCATGACCTAACTCACACCCTAATCCTAACTCTAATCCCAACGCTAACTCTAACCCTACCAATAAGATTTGAAATAAAGATAGTAGATGAATAAATTTTTGAAGCATTATATCTATTAATCATGTTTTAGTAATTTTTATTAGCAATATTTTATTTTTAATTTATTTTAATTTTTGAATAGTTCTAACCATAATTTTTACCTTATTCTTAATTATAATCCTAATCCTAATTATGGATTATAAGAATTAATAATAATAGGATTACAATTATAATTTAATTATAATTATAATAATTTTAGTCATTTTATTTTAATTTTTATTTGTATTTATGTATGTTTTGAAGCTAATAAAATTTTGAAAATTAAAAAAGTGGCAATATCAAATACTCAAATAGTTTAGAAGATTATTTTATATCCAATTTATGGATGTACTTTAATTTTTGATTTTATTATTTTAATAGTGTGAATCCAAATCTCTATAAAATAGCTAATTAATTTTTGTGAGATTTTCTTTAATAAAAAAATAACAATTACATACATTAAAAAAATTATTCTTAAAAAATGTAAAAATAAGCAACATTTATTTATAAGAACAACTACAAATACTGATACATGTGTTGAATAGGGTGATCAAACTTTTACCTTTACAAAAGCTCATCGTCTTGTCTCACAACTCTGATAGCAAGCAAAGCCACATAACAACACCCAACAATGCCTTATTGAAAATTGTGTAGAATTTTGCTATGTTTTCTGAGGTTTAAAATCAAAGGTGTTATTATAACCATCACCACTACACTGAAACCATACAACAATTAATTTTGATGCCATGACAGCGAGCTTCTATGAAGGTGCAAGTCTGATCACTCGTTGTCGAGCTTTTGTGAAGGTGGTTGGAGGTTATTTTGTGTTTTTTGCATGGGGCAATGATGGTTGCAAAAGCAATACAAAAGTCTTGTCTCTGATAATTTTTTCCCTAGAAATGAAACAAAAAAAAAGAAGGGCTGCTCTCCACCCTACCATATTATGTCATGGAGCCTGATAGGCTCTCACCAATCACTTGAGCAAGTACATACATTCTCCACCATTATGATCATTAGTAAAACCAATGTTCCTTATTGCACTTAATATAGAAACAATTTGTACCACACGCAAACCATAAATGAAACAATATTGGTTTCAACAGTGTCACAGAGAACAATGGAATTTATAGTAAATCACCACAAAACGTGAAACATAAATGAAACAATATTGGTTTCAACAGTGACCCAGATGAAAGAATCGCACAAAACGGAAGAATTCACAGTAACTAACCCATGCACGTGGACAAATTCTTTTTTACAATAGTACCTTATCGAAAATGAAACAATATAGCCAAAGCTAGAGAACAATAATCAACGCCTTATGGAAAACAACATAGACTATATAACATTAACTATTTTATTGTGTTGCAACCATTGCCACAAAGCAATAGATACATACATATCTGCACGTAGGGAATGATAAGTTGCATTTAAATGTTATATGGAACATTGATGTCACCATTGATTGCAGCGGTGAACAATGCCTTTTTTTTTTGTGTTTCACTTTATATCCCCTATGTGTAGATATGTATGTATGTCATAGTAGATGCAAACAACATTGATACATACTGAGACATTCTTGGAATGATAAGTTGTATTTTGAGTGTTATATGGAACATTGATGCCACCATTGTTCGCAGTGATGGACAATGTATTTCCCCTATGTGCAGATATGTATGTATGTCATAGTAGATGCAAACACCATTGATACATACTAATCCCTATGTTTATTCTATTGGGACATTCTTGGAATCATAAACCGTATTTTAAGTGTTATATGGAACATTGATGTCACCATTGATCACAGTGACTAACAATGCCATGTGCATATTTGGATGTATGTCATAGCATATGCAAACAAAATTGATACATATTGACACATTCTTGGAATGATAAGCCATATTTTTGAGTGTTATATGGAACATTGATGCCACCATTGTTTGCAGCAATGGACAATGTATGTTCTTGGTTGGTTGTTTTGCAAGAACATAGACTATATGGTGATCGAAGCTAGTCTGCATCCAAGCACAAGAAGGTATGTAATAGCCAAGCATAGTAATGCCTGAGAGAGATCAAGTGACCACATGTAAAAATCCTCATGGAATCATTAATAACTTGTTTATAATACCATTACACTAAGTCAGTAGGGCATAGATGAGGTTGAGATAGATATACATTATCTCAAAAGGATGATACAATTATGTGAAAGCTTAGAATATAATTGATTTGGAATAGCACATACAAATGTCAAATAAGTGTATTTACATAAATCATGCATAACCATAACAATAAATAGATAATTGTATTCATAGAATTCTGTTGAAGATTGATACAAAAATTGTAAACTATATTTTTTATTTTATTTCTAAATCTTCCTTTACTTGCAATCAGAATATATCTTGAGAGATTATCGTTGCATACAATTGTTTATTTCACCATTTTGACCGATTTTGCAGTCACTGTGATTACTTTCAAAGGTCATTTATAAGACATTACTTCCTCAAAATCCCCATTATGTGATTTCAAAACTCAACAATTTCAGGATCATAACAAAAAGTTAAACGATTATCAATGTTCAAATTCCTAAAAAACCAAAAATAAGAGTAGTGTTAATAGAGCCTAGCTGAAATCCTTGTGGCAAGGTTGACTTCATAGAAGATCTAATTCCATGAAAATATCCACATAACTTATGAATATATAAGCTGAGATGAAAGATCACTTAAGTTAAGAGATTACTATCTTATGTGAAACAGGATTGTTTGTCTTGAGTATGTTCTGCAAAAGTCAAAGGAAAATGTGAAGTTTAGTGCAATGAACATGTCTCATTGGTAGAAAATATATAAATTAGGAAATATATAAAGATTTCTATAATTTATAACAAATAATATGCAATGCATGTGCAATTGAAGGGATTAAATAAATAAGATGTAGGAACACCTTGTGGACGCAACATGATGTAGTATGAACATAACAAAAGAAGGCCTGCTCTCCACCCTACCATATTGGGCCGTGGAGCCTCATGGTTGTCACCAAACCCCCGAGCAAGAACATACATTTTCCACCACTATGATCAATGGTTAAGCCAATGTTTTGGCACCTGAGAATTTTCTTTAGTTGAAATCAGTGTTATACATTTTTAAAAGTATATATAGTTGTATCATTTATGACAAAGAATTTGACATGCATTTGTGAAATAAGAGATGGAATAAAGGACATATAGCCTTACCTTCTATATTAATAGAATGTAGTTTTAGCTTGTACACCATGCCAAACATGTGATTGCAAAGCTATTTAGCATTGTGGAGATGTGTAGTTACAGCTAAGAACATTTGCAATCTAAAATGGTTTCAATAAGATATAGTTAGACACAAGGAAAATGTGAAGTTTAGTGTGGCGAACATGTGTCATTGGTAGACAATATCTAAATTAGGAAATATAAACAGTTATATAGTCTATAACAAATAATATGCAATGCATCTACAATAGAAGAGATCACATAAACAAGATGTAGGCATACCTTGTGCAGAGGGTGGGATACAATATGTTTACAATTATAACTCCCATATAATTATGTTTTGGCACCTGAGAATTTTGTTTAGTTGAAATCAGTGGGGTGATCCCACAATATTGGTTTACAATTTTTGGCCAAACTGGACATTGAATTGACTTTTTCTAAATAAATATTCACTTTCAGACACCTATAGCAGCTAAACCATGAGGAATTTGAAGATGATGCAAGCTAGTGATTCGTGACATTTTGTTTGTAGATTCTAAATGTATTTTTTTCAAAAAAAATGGAATCAAATTGCACTCCTTTTTCCATCTCTTTCGAAAACTACTTTTTTAGTAAACACCATTTTTAAGGAGTGACGCTCACCATATAACACATAATTTTTTTTTCCATGAAGGATAAAATTCTATTTTTTTCGAATTTAGATTTGTAACTATGATATCTAGTGTTTCCAATTGGTTTCATAGTGTTTTATTTAATTTTTTTCCTTAATCAAGTTTCAAATTCAAACAAATTACAATTCAGACATAGGTAGACTGTATAACACAATTTTTTTTGTATGTATCAAAAAAAAAAATTGTTGGATCAAGGACTTCAATATCTGGTGCACTCATATTTTCAATTTTTTTATCTTCTATTTTTCCACATGTACAGAATAGAGAGTTTGATTTTTGGTGAAAAACCTACATTCACAAGAAAAAATATATAATAATCAAATTAAATTTAATTAAAATTATACTTTTTTGGAAGCTTATAATAAGGAATACAAAAGTGGTTTTTATCATCATTTTGATAGGTGTAAAGGAGACTCCGTTATAGGTATGGTTTAAAACTAGCGGGGTTTTATCCAAGGGGGCTTGGTCTAAGGTGGTTTGATCAAACCCTCTTCAATTGTAATCCTTTAAATGGAACTTTTCAAGGCTTAAATCATTATATTTTATAAAAATATGTGATTTCAGCAAAAATCAGGATCTCCAAGAAAGTGTAAACCACTATTGTGGTAACACCCAGTGTTATACATTTTTAAAAGTATATATACAGTTGTATCATTTGTGACAAAGAATTTGAGATGTAGTTGTGAAATAAGAGATGGAATAAAGGAGATATAGTCTTACCTTGTATATAAATGGAATATAGTTGCAGCTCATACACCATGCGAAACTTGTGATCGCAAAGCTATTAAGCATTGTCAAGATTTGTAGTTACAGGTGAGAATGTTTGTAATCTAAATTGGTTAGAATCTGATATAGTTAGACACAAATGGTTTGAAGGAAAGAGCACTGGTAGTGGCATCATTGACCAAAGAAGAGGAAGGTATTTAGAGAAAAATTAAATATAAATGTTATATGGTCAACCAAAGAAGAGGAACGAATTCAGGTTTTTCATTGAATGAGATGAGAAGAATAATGCAAGAATTTAACAACTTCTCTTAGTAATCACCATAGAAGCAAAACTCTAGCTAGCTTGGCAGCAGTGATTGCAACTGCACTATGGAGGGAATGACAAGGAAGCAAAATTAGAAATGGTGGGAATTCTAAATGCATTGAAATGAAGAGGGAAAGGAGAAGCGGTATAGTTACCATAAAGAATAGAAACATTTCATCATGATGGAAATGCACACAATTTTTGGATGCAATCCTCTTCTTTGATTCGAAGTGCATTGTATTTGTTGGAATGTAATTTGGAGTATCTATCAAAAGAGAAAGGTGGATCTATACGTATTCTTGTTATTGATTTTACACGGGAAAGAGTTGTGAATGTTAGTCCTTGTATTTCTTTAGTTCCAATATCTATTGTAGCTCTCTCCAATGTCAAGCCTTGAGATTTATGTATTGTTATTTCCCAAGCCATTGTCAATGGGAGCTATGTTCGACTACCCCGTGTGATCGGGGGAATGGGTATGACTTTTGGGTTGTCTTCATCCCATGCTGGGCCAATGTAGTTTGGGAAGTGGAAAACAACATATTCAGGCGGTTGAGGTGGTTTAGCACCCCTAACATATATGATAGACTTGACAAAACCCAATGATCCATTAACTAGGCTAGCTGCCACCCAAAGATTTGTTGTTAACATTACTTTTTTGCCAATTGCAAGTAAGAGCTCTGCTTGAAGTTGCTCATCATCACCATAATCAAGTGTGTTTTGCTGAGTAGTTTTAGTAGTACTAATTGCAATGGGACCATTTAACTGCTGGAGAATTTTTCTATTATGCAAGGCAACCAACCTATTTGTTGGGAACAAGTGAATAGATGCATCAAACTCTTGGTTTTGCTCAGCTGAAATCATGGCATTTGTTCGATTGATAAGAGTTTTTCAATCAGCCTGAGATGCCTAACAATTTCTAATATTCAATTGGATTCTACTGAACTATTGTTGTGCATCAGATTGTCCATGCTTGTGAAAGACTGTGTTGATCATGACAACAACATTAAAAGTGTGCCAAAGAGCCAAGGGTATGGAGCTGAAGCATAGATAGGCATGTCCAAAATAGGTGGCAACTGTGCTAGGTCACCCACAACTATAAAAGATGCACTACCAAATGGTTGCATATGTCTAGCAGGAAACACTTGCCGCAATCAGTTATCTATTTTGAGTAACAACTTGGGCCCCAAGAAGCTCATTTCATCAATTAAGATGTACTCAATATGTTTAAATTCCTCTTGAAATATGGTCAATGGTTGTCCTTTTAATACATTCATATCTCTAATTGGTATCTGAATAGTTGTATGTATTGTAGAGGCACGTATATTGTAAGCGGCCACCCTCGTTGGCACCAAAGCAAGCAAAGGATGCATTCTCTGATTTGGCAGTGTATATAGTATTCTTCAGATGTTGTCTATAAGAAACAATTTACCTGCACCAGTAGTACCTTGAATAATCATACACAATCGTGATGATGAAGATGGTCCAAGATGATGTTGTTCAATGATATTTAGAGCAAGCTTTTGCCTAGGAGATAACTGATGACAAAGTGGAAGTGCAACAGGTGGGCAAAGAGTATCTTTAGTTGTATGCAATTTACTTGTTGAGATGAACTATACAACAATGTTATGTAGATTCTTAGGAACATGGTGTGTGCCCGACATGTGATTTAAATTGAAGTCTCATCTACCCAATAGTTGCAGCTGGTCAAAGTAAACATTGTTTGTAGCACCAAGGTGAGAAAGCAACTCCCATTCGTATTCATCTATGGGAGGCAAAGACTAGGTGTTGTCAGTATCACTATCACCTTCCTCTTCACTAGTGGGGCTAGCAATAACTCTATTGACATGCCAAGGGTGATAGCTAGCAACATGAAATAGCCTCCAGTTCTATGTTATACTATCTCTAGTGAGGCCTATGTCTGCTTCGACATTTTGAAAAGGCTTGTATAGCAGCAATTCTGACCAACAAAATGTTTCAAAGGTATCACAAT